>CAUYSK010073740.1:0-36514 GCA_963575035.1 Avahi laniger | reverse complement strand
TATCTATCTACCTATCTTGCCCTGGGGTAGAAATGAGTATACATGGATAATGACATTTTCCCTGTACAGTTTGCTGTTTGTATAGAATTTGCTCTTTGTACAGATAGCATCCTCCGATAAAATGCCCCAATGTCCTGACATCAACTCATCTATGGGATGTTTTCCTTAAGATGCTGAAATCACACAAAGAGCAAATGAGCCCTATATTGGCTCTTTATTTCTGTGGAGATGGAGGAGTATGTAGTAGACTCCTATTTTCTAAAAGAAAAAGGAGGAAATGTGAAAATAGTGTATTCCAACTAACCTGACTAATAAGCTTGATAGAAGCTTTAAGAAACAAGTCAGAAGAGAAGAGCTCGAACTATAAAAGGAAAAGGTTACTTAAGAACTTAAATGATCATTTATCAGGAATTCCGTCCTGACCTCACCAGCTTTGGGAGATCCAGGACTGTCGGGGCTCACCAGCCAGAAAGGGCAATAGGGGAACAATATGAGCAAACATTTGGAAAAGGTTCTTTATACCCTCTGAACCTCCTGAGATAAGAGATGGAAACAGTCTGAAGATGCAGTGGATCCTGTCCCTTAAGCTTCTTTGTTCATTCTGTTTTGATATTGATCCAGGGTGACAGGTTGAGAAAGAGTCTTTGAAAGGTCAACGACAAGGCAGGGTTGGCTACTCAGGATTTGGAGAAATATGTGTGCTGCCTGTATGTGCACAACAGTGTCTGTGTTGGGAGCAGGGGGTCATATTGGTTGTCTCAGGACAACCAGATAACATCCAATCATTTTTCAAGAATTGGCTCAAATAGAAACCCTTTCTTCTTCTCTGAGGCCTTTGCCAACTCCTCTCTCTGACATCCACACCAGGTGGAATCTATCTGTGTCCCTACTTCATATAGTCACACAACTTGTATCCCATCTAGAATCCTAACTTCCCCTGTAATTGTGGCCAGGAGTGTGTCTGAGCCTTGTTGTAACCAAGTGTCTAATATAGTCCCTGATACATAATAAAGAATAGAATTGAATAAATTAATATATGTATATGAAACTTACTTTCTCCATTTATAAATTCATATACAAATAATTTCATATGTTAAAGACATAAGGATACAGAAACTACATGTGAGATACATTTGTGCTTTGAAAATCAATAGTCGAAGACAAATACTTTAAGTCAGTGTTTCTCAAGAAGATATTATGATTCAATTAGTCTGGGATAGGTGTTGTGTTTTGATTTGATTTTACACTCTCCAGATGATTCAAATGTGCTGCAAGGATTACATACTACTAATTTAAGAGGAGAAAGATTTTTTAGGGGGGAGTCAAATTTATCAGTTTTCCCCCTTTTTAGTGATTTTAGTGTCCCCAAATATCTGCCTGTGCCAAGTGACAAAGATTTTTTTTTCCTGTTTATTATTTCCTAAAAGTTTCATAGTTTGGCATTTATACTTAGGTCTATGATCCATCTCAAATTAATTTTTGTGTTTGGTGTGAGGTAGGGGTCTGGGATCATTTATGCACAATGATTTAAAACAATCAGATGTGTTCATTTTAAGTGTACAGTTCAATGAGTTTTGACAAATTTTTTTACCCATGTCACCACCACAATCCAGGTATAGAACATTTCTGTCACTCCCAAAAGTCTTCCCGTTCCCCTTTATAGGCAACTCCTTCCCCTCTGACTGCAGGCGATGGCTGATCTGCTTTCTGTCACTACATGTTAGTGTAGCCTTTCTAGATGGAATCATACACTATGTAGTTTGTGTCTAGCTTCTTTACTTGGTATAATGTTTTTTAGATTCATCCATGGTATAGCATCTATCAGCTATTCATTTCTTTTTATCACTGAATAGTACTCTATTGTATGGACCCAGCACAATTTGTATAACCATTCACTTTGTTGGACCTTGGGGTTGTTTCCAATTTATGCTTTATGAATTAGGTGCTGTGAATATTCATGCACAAGTCTTTGTATAGACACGTTTTTATGTCTCTTGAGTAAGTACTCTGGACTACATTGCTGAGTCACACTGTAAGTGTATGTTTAACTTTATAAAAAAATACACTGTTTTCCAAATTAGTTATAACATTTCACATTCTAACCAGCAGTATATAAGAGCTTCAGTTCCTTCTTATCAACACTTGGAGCTGTTTGGTTTTTTGTTTGTTTTTAATTTTAGCCAGTCTCGTGGCATGTTATCATGGTTTCAATTTGCATATCTCTGATGATTAATGATATTGGCATCTGTTCATGTGCTCATTGGCCTTTTGTATAACTTCTTTTGAAAAGTATCTGTCAAACCTTTTGCTCATTTTTAAGTTGGGTTGTGTGTCTTCTTATTATTGAGTTATAAGAGTTCTTTATTTATTCTGGATACATATCTTTGTCACATGCATGCATTGCAAATATTTTCCTCCAGTCTGTGACTTGCCTTTTCATTTTCTTAATAGCATCTTTTGAAGAGAAAGTTTTTGAATTTTTGAAATCCAGTTCATCAAATGTTTTCTTTGATGATTTGTGGTTTATGTGTCCTAAGAAGTCTTTGCTTAATCCAAGGTTGCTAAGATTTTTTCCTATGTTGTTTTATAATTTTAACTTTATGTTTAGATTTATAATCCATTTTGAGGTTATATCTGCATATTGTGTCAGGTAAGAATTGGGGTACATTTTCCCCTTGTTTGATATCCAATTCTTCAAACACAATGTCCAGGTCTTCCAACACAAAGAGAGAGTAAAAATACTCTCTCTTCCCATTGAATTATGTAGGCACATTTTTTTTTGAAAGTTAAGTGACCATATATGTGTGGGTTTATTTCCGGATTTGCTGTTATGTTCCATTAATCAATATGTCTGTTTTTACACTAATGCCACATTATCTTGATTATAGCAGTTTTACAGGAAGACTTGAAATCAATCCTCGAATATTGTTCTTTTTCAAAATTTTTTGGGCTATTCTGTCTTTTTCCACTTCTCTATGCATTTTAGAATCAGCTTGTATTTTGATTGGGTTGCATTGAATTTATGAATCAATTTCAGAAAATTTGATATCTTAAACAATATTACATCTTCTTATCCATGAACATGACATATTTCTCCATTTATTTAGGTCTTCTTTAATTTCTTTAAATAGCATTTGTTGTTTTCAGTGTGGAAGTATTTCCTATCTTTCATTAAATGTATTCTTAATGTTTTATGTTTTTTGGTGCTGTTATAAGTGGAATGAACATTTTTAAATTAAAATTTTTATTATGAGATAATTGTAAATTCACATGCAACTCTAAGAAATAACACAGGGAGATCCTATGTACCACTCACCTAAGTTTATCCTAATGGTAACATCTTGCAAAACTGTGGCATAATGTCATGACAGAGATGTTGATGTGGTGCATGTGAGGCAGTCAAGATAAGAACATTCTCATAAGCGTCCTTCAGGTTGCCCTCTGCAGCCATACCAGCTTCCCTTCTCTACTCCTGGCAACCGCTAATCTCCATTTATATAATTTTGTCATTTAAAGAATGTTATATAAATGGAATATTAAATTATGTAACCTTTGGGGATTAGTTTTTTTCACTCAGCATAATTTTTCAGAGATTCATCCAGGGTTGTTGTGTGTATCAACCATTTGTTCCTTTCACTATGGAGAATCTTCCATGATATGGATGATTTAACCATTCAGTTTGTTTAACATTCACCCGCTGAAGAACATCTGAGTTGTTTCCAGTTTTTGGCTATTACATACAAATAAAGCTGCTATAAACATTAATGTACAGGTTTTTGTGTGGGCATAAATATTTATTTCTTTGAGATAAATGCTCAGGAGTACACTTGCTGGGTTACATGTTTGGTTTTTTAAAAAGCTGCTGAACTGTTTTCCAGAGTGGCTGTATCATTTTACATTCCCACCAGCAATGCATGAGTAAGCCCCATTCTCTGCATTCTCATCAGCATTTGGTGTTTCACTATTTTAAAATGTTAGCTATTTTGATAGATGAGTAATGATGTCTCATCATTGTTTTAATTGTGGTTCCCTAACAGCTAAGGATATGGAACATCTTTTCATATCCTTATTTGCCACCTGTATCTTCTCTTTGGAGAAATGTCTCTTTGTATCTTTTGTTCATTTTCTGTAGGATTGTTTGATTTTTTTAAGTGCTGCATTTGAGAATTTTTTATATTTTCTAGATTCCAGCCCTTTGTTAGATATGTAGTTTGCAAATATTTTCTCCCAGTCTACATCTTGTCTTTTCATCTTCTGAACAGCGTCTTTTGGAGAGCTTACATTTAATTTTGATGAGATCCAATTTATCAATTTTTCTTTGTACGGATCATGTTTTTGGTGTCAGATCTAGGAATTCTTTGCCTAGACTTAGATCCCCAAGATGTTCTTCTATTTTGTTTTTATGTTTTATAGATTTATATTTTGATTTAAATCTGTGGCCTATTATGTTAATTTCTGTACAGAAGGAGATTTATATTTTTGTTTATGGATATCAAATTTCTCTAGTGCCATTTGTTGAACAGAAATATTTCCTTCATGTTCACACTTTTCTCAAAAATCAATTGGACATATTTGTGAGGGTCTATTTTGGGGTTTTCTGTTTTGTTCCATTGATCTATGTGTCTATCCCTTCACAAATACCATACAATCTTGATTAATGTAACTATATAATAACTCTTGAACTGGAGTAGACTTGATCTTCCCACTTGATTCTTCTTTTTCAAATTGTTTTAGCTCTTCTAGTTCCTTTTCCTTTCCACATAAATTTTCAAATACCTTTGTCTATTTCTGTAAAAAAACTTTCTGGGGTTTGATAGGAAGTGTATTAAGAATTGACATCCTATCTCTTCATTTATTAATATTTAGATATTTGATTTCTTTCATCAGCATTATATAATTTTCAGCATGCAAATCTTGTGTATGTTTTGTTAGATTTACACCTAAGTGTTTTATTTTGGAGGCAATCATAAATGGCACTCTATTTTTAATTTATCCATGTGTCTATTGATAGTAAATCAAAATACAATTGATTTTTTAATATATTTTTCTTGTATCTTGTGACTTTGATGAGTTCACTTATTAGATCCAAGAGGCTTTTTTTTTTTTTTGAGACAAAGTCTCACTCTGTTGCCCTGGTTAGAGTGCTGTGGCATCAGCCTAGCTCACAGCAACCTCAAACTCCTGGGCTCAAGCGGTCCTACTGCCTCAGACTCCCGAGTAGCTGGGACTACAGGCATGCGCCACCATGCCCGGCTAATTTTTTCTCTATATATTTTAGTTGTCTGGCTAATTTCTTTCTATATTTTTTAGTAGAGATGGGGTCTTACTCTTGCTCAGGCTGGTCTCAAACTTCTGAGCTCAAATGATCTGCCCTTCTCAGCCTCCCAGAATGTTAGGATTACAGGCGTGAACCACCGTGCCCGGCCAAGAGGCCTTTTTTGTAGCTTCCTTGGGATTTTGTACTTAGCTACTTATGTCATCTGCAAATAGAGGTAATTCTATTTCTTCCTTTATAATCTATAAGCCTTTTATTTCCTCTTCTTGCCTTATTGCACTGGCTGCAACATCCATCAATATGTTGAATAAGAATGGTGAAAGTAGATATTTTTGCCTGATTCCTAATTTTATGGGCAAAGTATTCAGTCTTTTACTGTAAGTATAATGTTAGCTGTAGGTTTTTTGTAGAAGCTTTTTTATCAAATTGAGAAAGTATCTCTCTATTCCTGTTCTGAGTGCTTCTATGATAAATGAGTGGAAAATTTTGTCAAATGCTTTTTCTGCATGGATAGATATGATTATGTTATTTTTTCTTTAGCCTATTAACATAATGAATTACACTGATTACTTTTGATTTTCAAATATTGAATCATTCATGCATTCCTAGCATAAATTCACTTTGTAATAGTTTATAGTTATAAATATGTGCATAAAGTTTTATGTATTGCTGAATTCTATCTACTTATATTTTGTTAAGGATTTTTGCATTTATGTTTATGAGGGATATTAGTTTGTAGTTTTCTTTTTTTTCTTTATTTTTTATACTGTGTTTTTGTCTTTTTTAAAAAATTAGGGTAATAGCAGCTTCATAGAATGAATTGGAAAGTCTTCCCTTTTCTTCTATTTTATAGAAAAGATTGTGTAGAACTGGTGTTAACTCTATTTTAAACATTTAGTAAAATTTTCCTGTGAAACCATCTGGGTCTGGATTATCTCTTGGAGGTTTATAAATTATGAATTCAATTTCTTAGTAGTTGTACTTCTATTTAAATTGTTTATTTCATACTGGATGAGTGTGATAGTTTGTATTCTTTGAGAAAGTGGTCCATTTTGTCCAAGTTGTCAAATTTATTTGTGTAAAATTATTTATAGTGTTCCCTTATCAGCCTTTTGATGTCTGAAGGGTCGATAGTGATAACCTCTGTTTCTCTCTTGATATTGGTAATGTGTATTTTTAATCTTTTTTCTTTCTCAGTCTTGTTAGAGATTTATCAATTTTATTGATCTTTTCAAAGAACCAGTCCTTTGCTTTGTTGGTTTTCTCTATTGTTTTTCTGTTTCTGATTTCATAGATTTCTGCTTTTATCTTTATTATTTTCTTTCTTATTCTTGCTTTGAGTTTATTTTTCTTTTATTTTTCTAGGTTTTAAGATAGGATAAATTATTGATTTGAGATCTTTCTTCTTTTCTAATGTAGTGCTTAATGCTATGAAGTTCATTCTCATCACTGTTTTAGCTATGTCTCACAAATTTTGTCATGTCGTATCTTCATTTTCTTTCAGTTGAATGTATTTTTAAGTTTTTCTTTCAACTTCCTCTTTGATCTATGGGTTATTCAGAATTGTGTTGTTTCATTTGCAAGTGTTGGGGATTTTCCTGTTATGTTTCTGTTATTGATGTCTAGTTTGATTTTATTGTGGTCTGAGAACACACTCTTAATTTTGAGTTTTGTTTTCTGCTCCAAATATGCTCTGTCTTGATAGTGTTATGCAGGAACTTGAAAAGAATGTGTATTCTGTTGCTGTTGGGGTGGTATCCTATAAATGTCAATTAGATTCCATTGGCTAGTAATGTCGATTTATTATATATCCTTGCTGATTTCCTGTCTAGTTGCTCCATCAATTGTTGAGAGAGGTATCGAAGCCTCCATCTATAATTGTGGATTTTTCTAGTTCTTCTTTCTGTTCTGCCAGTTTTTGTTTCACATATTTTCATGGCTCTGTTGTCTGGTGCATACGCATTTAAGATTGCTACGTCTTCTTGGTGGATTTACCCTTTGATCATTATATAATGTCCCTCTCTATCCCTGGTAATTTTCTTTATTCTGAAGTCTACTTTATCTGACAGTAACTTAGACACTTTTGTTTTCCTTCGATAAGTATATGCATAGTATATCTTATTCCATTCTTTTACTTTCAACCTGCCTATATCATTATATTTGAAATGAGTTTGTTGTAGACAGCATAGAGTTGGGTCACATTTTAAAATTTGTTACACAGCAATAGATTCCTAATACAATTGACATGATATTAATGTTTCTACCTTCCAACCCCAAATAGAACTCAATGACTCTATAGAACAAGTAGATGACCTTGGAGCATATTCTCATTGTGTTTAGTTCACTACAGCACATCTATCAAACCCTCTGGATTCTTCTCTTGACAAAAGAGATACCTTTCCAGGTCATCCCCCACATCCATGCTTAAAATATCTTAGGTAGGACCTAGTCATCATAATGTGTTAAGAAAGTTCTCAATGTGAGACTTTAGAGGAGTAGAAAGTTGAATGAAGTCTCTCAGTTCAGCTCATTATTCTTCTTGCTTTATTTGCAGATGTGGAGCCACTGCCTTTAAGGGTATCTTCATGTAAATCCACCTTGGCTAACAAAACGTCTTCTATGTAGATTCTCCTCCCTTCTTCTTAAAACTCTCTTTTTTCTCTTTCCACCAGCAGTCCCTGCCTCTCTTCTCACTCCCAAAGTCTTTGTCTGCCCTTTATTTCTGGGCTATGGGGCCTTCCCACAGCCTTTGCTTGTCTTGAAAATCTTCAAGCTTTCAGCATGGGATATGAGTCACAGCTATTTTTTCCCACCCCATTTTAGAGTATAAAGACTTACCAGTTCTGAGGGTGGAAGAAATCAGAAAGGACACAAGTCATTTTTACTTTGGGTAGAGGCATGTCTTTTTTCTGATTTTTCTTTTTGAATTTCCACTCAGAAAAATTAGATATACTGCATGAATAGCCTTGAAAACTTAACATTTTTAAAAATATGTCTTTTTTCTTCTTGAATTTTGATTTCACCATCCATCCTCTTTCCACATATTTATTCCTGAGAAAAACCATGTCCATCCTGACCTTGACTCTTCCCAATTCCTGTTTTGTTTCCTTTGACGCAGAATGTAGGGACAATAGCAATTTAGGTCCACTTCACTTCACTCTCTGTGTTTGGTACCTTTTCTTATCCTGTGTGTTTTGGTGGGCTTGGTTAAACCATGATAGACTTGCCTTGGTGTATCACATGATTCTACACAGTGGTCAAATAGCAATGAAAACTCTCATCTTCTAAAAAGGAGTTTTAAGTATCAGGAGGAAGATGAGACATGGGATGTGACATGAACTCCACTTGGGGCTGCTGCAAAAGAGAGGATAAGTTTAAGGAACCCAGTGTGCATCCTGAAAGCGACCCCAGGAAGCCACAGATCTTGAATGTGTAACCTAGAGTCTGAAATTTTGCACTGCCCTGAAAATGCCCTGCTTTACTCATTCCTCCCATGGACAATAAGCTCCAAATTACTGGACAAATTCTTAAAATTCCAGCCCTACTGAAGCCACTGCCTGAAATGGAATTGCCCAGAGGCCTTAGAAGCAGGAGAGACCCGAATAGAGACAGAGCAGAGCTGCGAGAGGCACTGGCCCTGGGGTGACATGTGATTTCTTGGCTTTGATGCCCTGACAGCCCCTCAGCTCTCTGATGCTTGCCCTGATCTCAGTCTCCTTCCTTGAATTTTGAACCACGGGGCTTTAGGCATTTTCCTTCTCTAGACTTCTCATCTCCCACACCATGACTGGGCTCCCTTTGGACTTCCCCAGACACGAGCCCCCTTTCTGGCTTGAACTGTATGAACCATACTGAACCCATCGCAATTGCTGGCACACCATCCACTTCCCACCCGAAGAAGGGATTCTGAATTTATATGTGACACACCTCCCAGGGATATTGTGAGGCTAAAACAAGCTAAAGGGACATTCTTAGTGGTGCAGGTAGAGGTGGAGATAATTAGTGGTGGTAGAAGTAGTAGTTGCTAGGACCAAGTAAACAGAAACTGGCCACCAACATTCAGAAGAAAGAGCCTTGGGTTTTCTAAATTCATTAGCTCAGAACCAGCAGCAGAGATATAAATTCTACCTCCAGGCTTGGTGTGCAGGAGACTAAAGGTCCCAAGAAACCCAGGTCTAATAACCAGTCACAGACCTGTGTCTATAACTCTGTAGCAGTCATTAAAAATGTTTCTGCTTATTCAGCAAGCCACATTTACTGGGGATTAGGAGAACTCATAAAACATTGCACTCTATTCAAAGTCTTCTTCAGATAAACTTCTCTAAAGCTTTGAAGTATCCACTTGCCAAGGATGTTTTGTTACCCCTTATCCCCTTGGCAAAGTGCCTGTGTGTGTGCGTGCGTGTGTGTGTGTGTGTGTGTGTGTGTGTGTATGCGCGTGCATGCTACTTTTTTTTTTAGGGTCTTGATAGATCTAAATTTCTACCCATACCATGGAGACAGAGGAGAAATATTTTCATTTGGGGATCTATCAATACAGGCTATTCAGTCATTTCATTGGTAGTTTCATTACTTTTCAAGAGTGTGGTCTGGTGTGGTGTGGTGGGAAGGGCACGGGGCTGGGATTCAGAAAACTGACCCCCAGTGGCGGCTCTGCCACCCACTGGCTATATAGCCTTGTGCAAGTTACTCCGCTTTCCGGGACTTAGATTCCTCCTGTGTAAAGTTAAGGGAGACAGATGGGCTCTGAGCTTCCCTTCAGCTCTAGTTGACTTGATTTTGAGCTGAAAACCCAGTCAAATGCAATGCTTCCCCAGCTCCCAGCAGGGCCTGGGAACCCTCTGGAGGACAGCAGAGCATTCAGGGGGAGGGACATTCAGATTCTTTTTTCAACATGATTCATGGACTGTTAACCTGTCTTGTGTTTTTGCATTGTGGAGGGTGTGTCTGTGTGTGTATGTATGTGTGTGTGCATGCATGTGTGTGTGCACCTGGCTTATGAGTTTATGTGAACATGAACCCAGAGGACATTTTTTTTTTTTAAAAAAGAACTGAGAATGTCTTTAGAAGTCATCTAATCCTGTGCTTTCAAACACTTTATAGGCAGCAGAATCATTTCTTCAATGAATTTTATGCAGACTGAACACATATAAAAGACAAAAGCAGAACTCTGACTATGGGAACCCAGAACCCCTTCTGTTTCTCAATCCTTTTCTCTTCCCACCTCCTCTCACCTGGACCTCTAAGGCTCTCCACAGAAGCCAGAGCTCCTGGGTAGCTGGATGAACAGTTCACAGGGGAGCAAATGGAGGCCCAGAGGGGCGAGGACTTGCTCAGTGGCATACACCCAAGCGGCAGAAAAGGTGGGGTTATTGAATGCCTGTCCTGGGATCTTTGAACACATCATGCTAGAATTCTTTTTATCATCACAATCATAGACTCTGAGGATGGTGGGAGTTTAAAAGTTGGCAATAGTCATACCAGCATCTGTATTAAGATTCAGGAAGTTATGGGCATATCATCTTCTGATTCAGTACACAGGTTATTCCTTCTGTGAAGACAAATAAGGCCTTACTCCGAAAATACTGCTTAAATTGAACCATATAAAAAAGTTTTGTTTAAAAGTTTATTTCACCTCATGCCCGTTAGGATGACTATCATCAAAAAGTCAAGAGGTAACAAATGTTGGCAAGGGTGTGGAGAAAAGGGAATCGTGTACGCTGTTGGTGGGAATGTAGATTGGTGCAGTCCTGTGGAAAACAGTATGGAGGTTCCTAAAGAAATCAAAACTAGAACTACCATAGGACCCATCAATCCCACTTCTGGGTGTATATCCAAAGGAGATAAGATCACTGCCTTGTAAAGATATCTGCACTGCCATGTCCATTGCAACATTATTCACAATAGCCAAGACAGGAAGCAACCTAAGGGTTCATCGATGGACAAATAGATAAAGAAGCTGTGGGGTGTATTTATATATATATCACAATGAAATATTATTCGGCCTTAAAAAAGAAGGAGATCCTGCTATTTGGTACAACACAGATGGACCTGGAGGGTATTATGCTAAGTGAAATAAGCCAGACACAGAAAGCAAAATATTGCATGATTGCACTTATATGTGGAATCTAAGCAAAAAAAATAAAAGTTAAATACACGGAGATAGAGAATAAAACGGTGGTTACCGGGGATTATGGGAAAGGGGAAGAAATGGGGAGATGTAGGTCAGAGAATGCAAAGAAGCAGATATGAAGGATGAACAAGCCTAAAGATCTAATATGCAGCATGAGGATTATAGTAAAATTGTACTGCATTTGGGATTCCTGCTAAATAAGTAGACTTTAGCTACTCTTGCCACAAAAACAACAAAAATAGGTAACTACGTGAGATGATGGATATGTTAATTTGCTTCACTATAGTAATCATTTTACTAGCTGTATATGCCATATCATGTTGTATGCCTTAAGTATACACAAATAAAATTCATTTTTTAAAAATAAATACTATTATGTTTCCTTAAATAAAAATAAAAGTTCATTTCATACATATTAATAATTTTTAAAAAATGGTTCAGGAAGAGACAAAATGAAATGTTTCCACTTGCTTGTTTGGGAGAATGTTTGTGGCCCCTCAGTTCCATTAGCAGAGGGAGCCCACAGTTGCACACGGAAGCACAAAGGCTCCCTGGTATGACCCTGGTGCTCTGGGTGTTTCTGGATAAATCTATATCAGTAATCATTGTTGTATAGCTCCAGGGTCCAACTCTAGATTGCAAAATATTTCCCCTTTTGGACTTCCACTCAACAATAATTCAACAGTGTGACAACTCAGTAGGAAATGGACCTCGAACAAGAGTGATAGGTATCTTTAGCTTGGCCAGAGCTGCCTGGGAAGCTCAGTGGCAGATTAAGTAGTCATATCCTATGGCCTTCCTCGCTCACAAAAGAAACACTTGTATTGTGCAACCCAAGCATATTTCACACAAAGCCTTGTTCCCACTTTTCCTCTCAGTGATCTTTGGCAGTTTTTATCAGTTCCTAATATTTTGTTTTGGTCACAAACCAACCTCCCCTGTCCACTTTATGGGTATGCTGAATCACTGAGTACTAGTGCTGAGACTGGTTTCAGAGATCATCAAACCCAATCCTTTCATTTCATAGCAAAGGAGACAGAAGTACAAAGAGGGCAAGTGACTCATCCAGAGGCACACGGCAAGTGAAGAGTAGAGCTGGGGCATAAGCAGAGTGGCTGTCCTGATGTTAGGGCTTTTCCACGACTCTGGGCCACTTCTTCTAAATCAGTCACAACGCAGTGAGATGAAATGTCTTCCATCTAGTTCACTGGTTTGCAGTCAGATAACAGATTTATTGAGTATGTACAACATGCTAGGGAAACCCTTCAATAGGCTTACAGTCTGCAGGGGAAGGCAGACTTTAAACAAACAATCCCAAATGATTAGGTACATAATCGCAAGAGTGCCAACAGCTAAATGAAGAATATTCATTGCCCTGGAATTGTTATCTCTGGAGCTGTTTATGTCCAAGGCCGATTCTGACTGCTCAATTCTGTGACTTAGCAGTTAAACATGTTGACTCTCACCCTTGGTTATCTCCCAAAGGTGGTTTACATAATGCACAGATTACTTAAACCAACTGCTTTTTTTCCTCTTTCTTTTTCTGCTTTATAATTCTACTTCCAGGAAGACAGGTACTGCAAGAACTGAAATTCCTACCAGCAATCTTATTCTCTCCCAGAACTACTTTAACAATCAGAGTAGTGAAGTAGACATTTGGATTACCTATGAATCCCATGTACTTGTGCGCTCCTGGAACAGGGAGTGTTGGATATTTAAACCTGATATCCCAATGACACAGTTCTTAAATTCCTTACATTTGTATTGAAACTAAAGCAGTGACTTCAAAACTGAACACAAACCTGATTTTGAATATTAATCCCTCCTCCTCTCCAATCCTCTCCTCAACCCCCACCAACATGTTAGCAGGTGGTTCCTGTTTCAATTTCTCCTGCAAATACAGCCTCTGCAAAGGAAGAAATCCTGTCGTGAATCTTTCTGGAAAAGGAGCTCTCATGCCCAAATTCTTTGTAATTCCAGGGGTGTATAAAGAAGAAATAGTTAAAAAAAAATTGTACACATTGAACTTCCCATTGAAGAATAATCACAGGACATTTTTCTAAATCCAGAAAGTTTGAATTTGGGGTGTGAGTCACACCTGGAGGTGCCCTGAACTCGAACCAAGTCCTCTGTGTCTTCCCAGCTCACTTTCCATCCCGGGACTCTCCTCTTCCTCCTTCTTTCCCATCTTGTTCATGAGGCTCCCCTGACCTCTTCTTTTTCTTTCTTTTCATCCCCAAGTTTGTTCAGATTGTTCTCTTCTTCTGTGATGACTCCCTTCTGGCTTGTCCTGGCTTTCCCTGTGTCTTCATGGGTGGCCCCAGTGCCTGTCCCTCCACTTGCCAGCCTCCTCCTCCCCTTCCTCCCCCTAAGCCCAATCATGAGAGCCTCACAAATGCTCGAGCTATGCAGCAAAGGGGGAAGGAGCAAAGCTTCCTCTCCCCGCATTTCCCTCCCCTCGTCGGCAATGCCTCAGGGAGAGGGCGCTGGCCTGCCTGGCAGAGGACAGTGTGTCCGAAGCAAGTTGGCTTTGAGTCAGCACTTAGCTTGGTCAGTGCTTTCTCTCACTTGAGAAATTGGGCCAAGTTTGGCCACGGGCCCATTCAAAGTCCAGTTCTGGAATACGTGTCTATTCCTCAGCTCCGTCTACTTTCCCCAGAGAGCTCAGGAGGCCAGACAAGCTGTTCCCACACCGGGATCGCATCAGGGTGGCGTGACATCACTTTTCCTCTCCAGGAAAAGAACTAGAGTTGAACTTTCCTTTAAGCAAATCCAATATAGATTTAGAATTAGACAATAACATCTTTTTACAAAAAGTTTTACTATGGGAGTGGTTTCCGTAGAACACGCGTATGTTCTGTTGAAGGCATGATTCAATTTGCAAATACTTCTAAGCTACTTTCAGGAGTCTGTTCATTGCATAAGCTAAGGTACACTCTGCAAGCAAGTCATTGTCCCACTGGGGAGAAGACAGAGCCAGCCTTGCCTATCACCTTGCCCTTGTCCTGACCTTCTACCTGATGTTGTCTTCATCTCCTCCTGCTATATTTCCCCATTCTGCTCACATGTCTAAGGCGTGGCTACAAAATTTAACCAAGAGACTTACTGAAATGTCGCAAGGTAGGCATTCAATACATATTATTAAAATAACCTGACTCGAATCACACATCCAAATAAGTATTGTCCCCTAAAGTAGTCATACTTAAATTTATTGCAATGATGCTGTCATTACTTAAAATCCCATTTTGGGATTTATTTCCTGAATTACTTTGGAATTACATTCAGATACAGTTTTTGAGCCAGACAAAAAAGTGACAGACTCCTAGAAAGGCCCTAAAAATCATCTGGTGCACCCTTTAATTTTCTAAATGAAGAAACTGAGCCCATAGAGTTTGTGTATTTGTTTCTCTCTCTCAAACAAGAACTTGTTACTTCATACTTTTGTAAAATAAACCAAAAAAATGACAGCCCTGTTCATCGATTAGTCATTTGATTAATGACCCAAATGTCTTTATTAAGCCTGTGGACATCACAATGTAAGAGCCACCATTTATTAAACATGTAACTTTGTGCCAACACCTGTGCCAGTCACTTACCACAACAGAGAACATACAACAGAGATATCAGAATGTCCAATCTGTGGAGGAGGTAAATGAAGCTTTGAAATTAAGAGTGACATACTCAGAGCCACAGAGTTAAGACGTGGCAGTGGGGAGACTTGGACCTCGGTCTCTCTGCTTTCAAAGCCTGGGAGCTTTTCACAATTCTATGGTTCACTAAACAAGCCAAGAAGCTGTTTGTTTTCAGAATGCGAAGAACAGTCAGACATTGTCATTATTGTAAAAACTAAAAGAGCTTGCAACTTTAAAAAACCATTGCACACAAATCACACACATACCCACATTACATACTTGGTTTGCAAGAGGTTACAAACTGTTAGAGCTAGAAAGGAAATTGAAAAGAATCTAATCCAAACCCTTATTTTTTTTAAGTAAAGATACGGAGGTCTAGAGAGGTCTCAAACCTGTCCCAAGACCCATCAGTAGCACAAGACAGGACCAAGACTAATGTCTTACATTTCATGGCCTAAGCTTTCTCCAACGTGCCATGTTAATGACTCTTACGGCCATGCCCTGGAGCTGCAGGGCAGCCACCTGGAGATGTCAGACGCCATCCAGCACATCTCACTAAAGCATCCTCACGTGTTGGGAATAGTCTCTCCGAGACAACACACCCAAACATTGCCTAACTTCCAAAGCTGATAATTGTTTGTCCTGGCTAAAATCTGAATTATAAGAGACTCGAAAGGATTTTTTAAAAGAGCTCTATGGTCAGAAGTGAGCTTAACTAAAGGCTGACATAGAAGCTGTACTGTGAAAAAGAAAAAAGCAAGAAAGAAAAATGTGTGTGCGTACAATGGTTGGCCAGTCACTGGCTGAGGGCAGTTGTTTATAGTAAATAGTTAGTACTACAGGGGCTACTCTTTTCTAGTTTAGATAAAGCTGATAGTCTCCACATCTAGATCTTCCCATTGACAACTGGAGCACAAGACAACTCACTCAGAGTGACTGTCATGCAGGAAACTTCTAACTAAAGACATTTAAAAAGAAAATCACATAAATGAAGTCAGAAGGAGAAAAACATAAAGAGTTTGGAAATCTCACCTCTCCATCCACCTTCTTTTATGAATTAGGACCCTGAAACAGGCAGCACTTTACTAGCTTGCCCAGGTTGAAGCAGTTAGTTAAGGGCAGATCCAGAAAATAACTGAAGATTACTCTTTCCAACTGCAGCGCTCACACCTTACGTGTCTGAGTAAAATAGTTTTTGCCTATCACGACTGGATGCTTCTTGGCTGCCATGGAAAATCAAGTCCACCCTGCAAAAACAAAAAATTGCTACCATGTAAGAGCTACTCTTAAGAGCTTTTATCTCTTCTGGGGTGTGAGCACAGCAGGGCAGCCTACCATGGTCATGTAGATGAAAACCACATTTTAGGGACAAGCATCATATATGGTCACAATGTATAGGAAGAGAATCTTGGTGGCTCAGAGAGAGAACAGATTTCATCCACCAGAGTTTGCTATGGAATTTCTCTTCTGCAAGCTTGAATTAATAACCTGTCATTTGATGCGCTCTCTGCCAAGGCTTGGCTCTGTGTGCAGCCTGAGCAAGCCACCATGAGAATAAACAATAAGAAAGAGAACAGACTTTGTGTGCCTTCTGGGAACATAGAGTAACTTGCTTATGTTGTGTCGTCTCCTGTTCCAGTGGACAGTTAGCTCTTCAAGGGCCAGGACCAGGTCTGAGTCATCTGTGTGCCCATCACTTGGCAAGGGACGTGTAGATGGCTTACACTAAATATTGGTTGAATGAATTTCTCCTACGAGATAAAACAGGTGGAATAGCCACACAAGGTCCCCCAAGTCTCTGCTCTAAAGATAAAGCCCATAGCGAGCAAGTGCCGCTGGAGGCAGAAGAAAGAAGCAGGCAACAAAGCCCCTTGGGAGTGTTGCAAGTCAGCTGGGCCCCAAAAGGTAACCCGAGTTTTGGTCAGCATTAGATACTGAGGTGGCTGTATTTCAAACGGAGAAAAATAATGGGAGCAAACACACAGAAACGGAAACTAATGCAGTAGTAAGCAAAGCTTGGACATATCCACCTGCCTGTCCTGAACGGTTTATTTCAATGTGCCCCTAATTGGAGGCTTCATATTTCCTCCCGGACTACTCTCTGCCCCAGCTGGGAACCTTCAGTCTAACCCTGAAACCTATAGGTCATTTCTCTTCCTGTCCCAACTAATAACATATTAAGTTAAGATGTATCTGCCTTACAGATATTTCTCAGTTCAATTCCCTTCTCCCTCATGTGAATATCCATGGCCCCAGCTCAAACTAGCATTGCCTGTCACATTGCCACAGTTTCTGACTGGTCTCCCTGCCGCAAACACCTGCACAACAATTTGCTTGTTTAGGCTTTTTCCCATTCCAAAAATGTGGAAAAAATTCTTATACCGTACTACAGTGTTCCCCAACCTTTTTGGCATCAGGGACTGTTCTCATGGAAGACAATTTTTCCATGGATGGGGAGGGTGGGGGATGATTTCGGGATGATTCAAGCACACCACAATTATTGTGCAGTCGAACCTCTCTGCTAATGGTAATCTGTATTTGCAGCCACTTCCCAGCGCTAGCATCACCGCCTCAGCTCCACCTCAGATCATCAGGCATTAGATTCTCATAAGGAACACAACCTAGATCCCTCGCATGTGCAGTAGGATTAGCAATCCTATGAGAATCTAATGCGGCTGCTGATCTGTTGTTTTTTTTTTTTAACATTTTCCTTTCCTTTTTTTATTTTTATAGAGACGGGGGCGGGGGGGGGGGACTCGCTCTTGCTCAGGCTGAACTCCTGAGCTCAAATGATCCGCCGGCTTCGGCCTCCCAGAGTGCTGGGATTACAGGCGTGAGCCACCGCGCCCGGCCTGCTGTCGCTGATCTCACAGGAGGCTGAGCTCAGGCTGTTATGTGAGCGATGCGGAGCTGCTGTAAATACAAATGAAGTTTCTCTCGCTCACTTGCCCGGCTGTTGCTCACCTCCTGCTATGCGGCCCAGTTCCTAACAGGCCACAGATCGGTACCAGTCTGTGACCCAGGGTTTGGGAACTGCAGCCATAAGAGATAGAAATATATGCATATATATGTTCTTTTTAAAATATATGTGGATGTGGATATGTATGTATATATGCATACATGTGTATGTAAACATATATAACTATGGTCTGAATTGCTTAAGTGGTTTGAATTGCTTAAACTATGTGTGTGTGGATATATGTATACACACATACATAAATACACATAGTATCCACATATATACATAGTTGTAGATACACACAAACACACACACAGGGGACTGCATATATCATGGGATCAGAAGAAAGAGAAAATAAGGATAGTGTAAGACAAGGTCAGATAAAATTTAGGACACAAATGTGTGCTGTAAAATTCTACCTGGCGACTAAAAGGAACTTGTAGCTTCAGCTCTCATTTCCCAGTGGCCGATAAAAAGAAGAAGGTAAGACTGATCGAGTTACCTAGTTTGCATTGCTAATAAGATTTTTTTAAAATCATGCTGTTAAGGAGAAACAAAACATATTTTAGCAATATGATATGAGAAGAATGTCTCTCTTGAGATCTCTTAAAGGAGGCATTGCCTGATATAATGGACAAGATCTCAATAACATACTCAAAGCAAATGTTATATGAAAAATGCTCTCTCTTTACAAAATCTTAATATGCAACACGAAAAGACAGTCCAAAATACAATTTCGAAGTGGATCTAAGCAATTCAGACCAAGTCTGCTGCTCTGCAATGGTCTCTCTTGATCTGAGGTGGGGGTGCACTAGATTATTTGCATGATTGTGTAAATGGCGTATGCTTAAGGGAACACTTTATAAATATTTGCTCATATAACTGACTTCGTGTTAAAAATCAGTCTTATGCTAAAAGAAAATGAAAAAAACCAACAACTTTATTCCATGTCACCTAAAGTATTTAAAAATAGTCACAGGAAATAAGACTGGGAAAAAAAACCATACCAAAATGATAACAGTGGGATTCTGGGTGGGGGGTATGTAACTTTTTTCTTACTGTTATTTATAGTTTTCTATATATTTTAACAGAATTACTTTGGCTTCTGCACTGAGAATAGACTCAACGCAGGAGGTAGAGGAGAGCAGGAAGAACACCAAGCAGGAAGCTTCTTACTGGTACCATTTTCAGAGAAATGGGAAATGAATATAATATTTATTCATTACATAAAAATTTTAAAGTATGTATACCTTGTAATCACAGCTACTTTAAAATATGGATACAAAAAAGATTGGAAGAATGTATTCCAAAATATTGTTAGTAATGATCCCTGTACGATAAGTTTATGTGTAATTTTTTTCTTAGTGATCATGCTTTTGTATACTTTCGACTGTTTCTACAATGCCCATGTGTTAGTTTTGCAGTTTAAAAAAGTGAGAAAACTAGTTTTCTCAGAAGACAATTCTGGAATTGTTCTAAGATCATAGGGGAGAGTGATTTATCCAAAACTTGCCCTATTACTCCTAAAAAATAATCCATTCAGTGGTTCCCGATTACCTGTGAAATAAAACACAGGTCCCTTGGCATGAGTCACGATGCCCTTTAGGACCCTGTCTACTTCTCCACCTTCCCACTCTCCGTTTATCCTTCCATAATACCAAACTCCCCAAAGCTTTTCAGGGCTTCATGCCTTTATTCGCGCTGTGCTCTTTCCCTAGAGCGCCCTCCCCTCTCTTTTTTCCTCCCCCTCTGAACGCACCGTGCACTCAACTAATGCAGTCTTAATCCAGCCCGGTTGTCCCCTGCCCTGGGAAGTGTTACTAGGCCCTTCTTCTTCACACCCTCACCTCCGGTTTCGGTGTATAATGCTTTCACAACCCCTGTCACAGTGGTTTTAAATCTGCTTACCCACCTGTCTCTTCCCCAAGTGAACCATGTGTGTCATTCATTGCTGCTTCCCTGGCATGAGTATTGTTGAATGTCACAGGGGTGTTCCATGATCTTCCTCACACAGTGGATTGTAAGAGGATCAAAGGCACCATTCTCCCAGGTTCTTCCCAAGAAACTCTTTGCTGAGTTCTGTGAAAAGACAGACAATATCTGACAATGATCCAAATCACAGTGATGAGGCCATGGCAGTCGTATGAGGGGTCTCCTCCTGGGCCTATTGCTGTGCCCCATGTGCTCGGATGCTGTGTGTGAACTCACAGACACCTGCTGCTCCAGCTCCTTCACTGGACTGAGGAGGCACCGGGCATCCAGAGAAAGTGACTTGCCCTGGGCCCCAGAGCTGGTGGGCATCTTTCGTGCCCTTCGATCCCAGTGCATTTTCCACCACATGGGGGCTAGGTAGGCCATCCTGTATGACACTGTAAACGATCAAGTTTTTTAATTGATACATGATATTTGTATGTGTTTATGGGGTACATGTGGTATTTTGTTCCACGCATAGAATGTGTAATGATCAAGTCAGGGTATTTAGCATATCTATCACCTTGAGTGGTTATCATTTCTGTGTGTTAAAAACATTTCAAGTCCTCTCTTTTAGCTGTTTCAAAATATACAATACATGTGGTTAAATATAGTCACCCTACTCTGCTATTGAAGATTAGAATTTATTCCTTTTATCTAATTATATGATCGTACCCATTAACTAACCTCTCTTCACCCATCCCACCGATCCACACACCCTTCCCAGCATTGTTATCTGTCATTCTACTCTCTACCTCCGTGAGATCAACTGTTTTGGCTACCACATAACAATGAGAACGTGTAATCTTTCTCATTCTGTGCCTGGCTGATTTCACAACATAAGGAACTGCAGTTCCATCCATGTTATTGCAAATGGTACAATTTTATTCTTTTTTGTGGCTCAATAATACTTCATTGTGTGTATAAACCACATTTTCTTCATCCATTGATGGACACTTAGGTTGATTCCATATCTTTGCTATTGTGAATAGTGCTACAGTAAACATGGAAGTGCAGGTATCCCTTTCATATACTGATTTCCTTTCCTTTAGATAAATACCTAGTAGTGTGCTTGCCAGATTATATGGTAATTCTGTTGTTAGTTTTTGAGAAATCTCCATATTGTTTTCCATAGTGGCTAATTTACATTTCCACTAACAGTGTACAAGAGTTCCCTTTTCTTTGTATCCTTGTGATTTAAATCTCTGTTATTTTTTGTCTTTTTAATAATAGCCATTCTATCTAGGGTAAGATGATATCTCAAGTGACTTCGATTTGCACTTCCTGGATGATTAGTGATATTGAGAAATTTTTCATATACCTGTTGGCTATTTGTATGTCTTCTTTTAAGAAATGTCTATTCATGTTCTTTGCTTACTTTTAATGGGATTATTTGTTTATTTACTGTTGAGTTGCTGAAGTTCTTTGTATGTTCTGGAGATGTGTGTATGTGTGTGTATGTATATACATATATATATTTTTTTTTTTTTTTGAGACAGAGTCTCACTCTGTCTCCTGATCTAGAATGCGGTGGTGTCATGACAGCTCACTGCAACCTCAAACTTCTGGGTTCAAGGACTTCTCCTGCCTCAACCTCCCAAGTAGCCAGGACTACAGATGTATGCCAACATGCCCAGCTAATTTTTTTTTCTATTTTTTTGTAGAGATGGTGTCTCACTCTTGCTTAGGGTGGTCTCGAGCTCCTAATTTCAAGCAATCCTTCCCCCTCAGCCTCCCAGAGTGTGGTAGGATTATAGGCATGAGTCACCATGCCCAGCTGGGATTGCCTTTTTTCGTTCTTTCTCAGCTAGTTCATTGGTATATAGAAATGTTACTGATTTTTGTATGTTGATTTTGTATCCTGAAACTTTACTGAATTTATTTATCAGATATAAGAGTTTTTTGGTAGAGTGTAGGTTTCTCTAGATATAAGATTATGTCATCTGCAAAATCGGGCAATTTGACTTCCTCTTTTCCAACTTGGATGTCTTTTACTTCTTTCTCTTGACCGATGGCTCTGGCTAGGACTTTCAGTACTATGTAGAATAGGAATGGTGGAAGTAGGCATCCTTGTTTTGTTACACTTCTTAGAGCAAAGGCTTGCAAAGTTTCCACATTTAGTATGATTTAATTAAATGGATTTGTCATATATCACCTATATTATGTTGATGTATGTGTATTCTATGCCTAGTTTGCTGAGAGTTTTTATCAAAAAAGGATGTTGAATTGTATTATGTGTTTTTTCTATATATATTGAGATGATCATATGGTTTTTGTCCTTAATTTGTTAATGTGATGTATCACATTTATTGATTTGTATATGTTAAACCATCTTTGGATTCCTAGGGTAAAATCCATTTGGATATGGTATATTACCTTTGAAGTACTGTTGGATTTTCTTTGCTAGTATTTTGTTGAGAATTTTTGCATCTATGTTCCTCAGGGAAATTGGCCTGCAGTTTTCTTTTTTTGTTGTGTCCTTGTTTGGTTTGGGCATCAGGGTGATGATGGCCTTGTAGTATGAGTTAGAGAGGATTCCCTCTTAGCTTATTTTAAAAAAATATTTTCAGGAAAATTGGTGTTAGTGCTTGTTTGCATGTTTGACAGTGAGGCCATCTGTTCCTGGGCTTTTCTTGTTAGGACACTTTTTAGTACTGATTCAACCTCATTGCTCATTATCGATCTGTACAGATTTTCTATTTCTTCCTTATTCAAGGTTGGTAGGATCTGTGTGTTCAGAACTTTATCCCTTTCCTCTAAGTTTTTCAGTTTGTTGATGTATAGTTGTTCATAATAGTGTCTGATGATCTTTTGTATTTCTGCAGTATCATTTGTAATGTCTACTTTTTTGTTTCTGATTTTGTGTATTTGGGTCTTCTCTCTTTTTTTCTTGATTAGTTTAGGTAGTGATTTATCAATTTTCTTTATCTTTTCAAAAAAAATCAACTTTTAATTCTGTTGATTCTTGGTGCTGTATTTGTAGTCTCTGTTTCCTTTAGTTCTACTCTAATCTTTATTATTTCTTTCCTTCTAATTTTAGATTTGGTTTGTTCTTGCTTTTCTAGTTTCTTAAGGTGCATTGTTAGATTGTTTATTTGAAAATTTTCTGCTTATTTGATGTAGGCATTTATTGCTGTAAAACCCCCTCTTATCACTGCTTTTGCTGTGTCCCATAGGTTTTGGTATGCTGTGTTTTGGTTTTCATCTGTTTCAAGAAATTTTTTTTATTTCCTCCTTAATTTCTTCCTTGACCTAATGGTTACTCAAGAGCATATTGTTTAATTTCCATGTATTTGTACAGTTTCCAAAATTCTTCAATTATTGCTTTCTGGTTTTACTCCATTGTGGCCTGAGAAGATACTTGATATGATTTTGATTTTTAAAAATTAGTTGAAAGTTATTTTGTGTCCTAACATATGGTCTATCCTGGAGAATGTTCCACATGCTCATAAAAAGAATGTTATTCTGTAGCTGTTGGATGAAATGTTCTGTGAATGTCTGTTATGTCCATTCAGTCTAAAATATAGTTTAAATCTAATGTTTCTTTGTTAATTTTCTGTCTAGATGATCTGTCTAATGTTCAGAGTAGAGTACCGAATTCCCCACTGTTATTTTACTGGAGTTTATTTCTCTCTCTTTAGATCTAATAATATTTGCTTTATACATGTGAATGTTCTAGTGTTTGGTGTATATGTATTTAGAATTATTATATCCTCTTGATGACTTGATCATTGTATAATGACCTTCTTTGTCTCTTTTCACTATTTTTGACTTAAAATCTACCTTACTTTATAAAAATATAGCTACTCCTGCTTACTTTTGGCTTTCATTGGCACAGAATATCTTTTTCCATCCCTTTACTTTCAGTCTATATGTGTCCTTATAGGGGAAGTGAGTTTCTTGTAGACGGCATATACTTGGGGTTTTTTTAACCCATTTAATTCAATCCATTTTCACATAAGGTTATTAATGGTATGTGAGGATTTATTCCTATCATTCTGTTAACTATTTTATGGATGTTTTGTATAGCCTTTATTTTTTCTTTCTCTCTTATTGTTTAGCATTGTCATTTGGTGGTTTTCTGTAGTGGTAATGTTTGAGTCCCTTCTTTTCCTCGTGTGTGTTTGCTTTATCAATGAGTTTCGTATTTCCTGTGTTCTCATAATGGTAGATAGTGTCCTTTTGCTTCCAGGTTAAGACTCCCTTAAGCATTTCTTATACTGCCAGCCTAGTGGTGATAAATTTCCTCAGCTTTGTTTGTTTGGGAAAGACCTTATTTCTCCTTTATTTATGAAGAATAACTTGACTGGGTATAGTATTCTTGGCTGACAGTTGTTTTTTCAGCACTTTGACTATATCATCCTATTCTCTCCTGGACTATAAAATTTTCGCTCAGAAATCCACTGTTAGTCTTATAGAGGGGTTTCTTATAAGTGGCTAGACACTTTTCTCTTCCTCTTTTTAGCATTCTTTCTTTGTCTTTGACTTGCAGTTTGACTATAATATGCTGTGGAGAAGACCTTCTTGAATCATATCTATTTGGGGATCTCTGAGCTTCCTGTGTCTGTATGTCTAAATATTTTGTTAGATTTGTGATGATTTTGGTTATTATTTTATTAAGTACATTTTCTATCCTTTTGTTTTTCTCTTTACTTTCTGTACCACCAAAAATTTGAAATTTCTGTCACTTTATGATGTCCCATACACCAATAGGCTTTGTTGGTTTTTTAAATTCTTTTTTCTTTACTTTTCTCTGACTGGGTTATTTCAAAAGTCCTGTCTTCAAGTTCTGAAATGAAATTCCTTCTTCTGCTTGATCTAGTCTATTATTGAAGTTTTTGAATACCTTTTTATTATATTCAATTAATTCTTCAGTTCTAGGATTTGTGTTTGGTTCTTTTTTATAATGTATACCTCTTTGGTAAATTTTTCATTCATATCCTGAATTGCTTTTATGATTACTTTATATTGTTTTTATGAGTTCTGTTTTATCTCACTGAGATTCTTTAATATCATTATTTCGAATTCTTTTTCTGGGATTTCATAAATTTTTTTTTCATTGGAATCTGTGGCTGGAGAATTATTTTTTTTCCTTTGGTGGTATCATATTTCCTTGCTTTTTAATGTTCTTTTGTGTCCTTATATTGATATCTGTGCAATTGGTCTAACAATCTCTTCTTCCAATATTTTCAAAAATGCTTTTGTGGGGGATGACTTTTTCCTGAGGAAGTGTTTATAGCATTGGATGGGTAGGGCACTTTGGCTTTGCTTCTGGGTGTATGCAGTAGTACAGTCTCCATATAATTCCTTCAACTATAAAGAATGTCGGTAGTATCTGTGATTTCTTCAGTGGCTAAGGGTACAGTTGTTAGTGTAGCCTGCAGTAAAGTTTTATTGGGGATGGGGATGCCAGGTGGGCCAGTTCTCAAGCCACAGTGGTGGCAGTGGTGGGTGAAGTGTGTCTGTCCTTAGGCTTTAGGGTGACATATGCTGGTACCGGTGTTAGTGTGTCTAGGTAGGCTGATTCTTGAGCTTCCAGGTGACTTGCTCAGATGTCAGCAATGGCAGCAGTGGCCTGGGTGGGTGAGTGTGTCTTTGGATCCCTGGGCAATGAGCATGGCATGGGAAATAGCAGTAGCAGTGTTGAGACAACCCTTTGGCTTCCAAGCAGTCCACACCGGTGTTGGTGGTGGTTTTAACAGGCTGGATGGGCCTGCAGGTTTTGTGTGTGGTTGGTGTCAGCTATGGTGATAGCAGCAGGTTGGCTGTGCTTGTCCTCAGGCCCCCAGGAGGAGTGCTCAGTGCCAGTGATGGTGGATGTGATCCCCAAGCCCCTGGATGGTGTGCTCAGGCATTGTGGGGGAGATGGATTTGGGCCAGGCGAGCCTGTCCTCAGCCCCCTCCAAGAGTACATGTGGGTGCTGGCTATGGTAAGCAGTGGTGGGGTCCCAATAGAATGCCTGGGTGGGGGTGGCAGTGGCTGTGCTGTGGCCCGCTGCTGGAGAGGGCAGCATTGTTCTCAGTGACAGCTGCTATAGGCAGACAGCTGGGGAGCATGTGCTTTCACCTCAGGTGACAGCTGTGGGTGGAATAGCCTGTACTAGGGTACTTATAAATGCATAGTGGCCCTGCTGCTGGGGGTGGCCAGTTTGCTGCCAGTGGCTGGGTTGATGGTAGCCCCAGTGGAGGCAGCCAATAGTGGTGGTGGCTGCAGGTGGGAAAGCCTGTCCTCAGTTTGATGTCCCTGGACTAACCCTGGGCCAATGGCAAGGAGGAGCTCATGGATCAACATCCTAGCTTCCTGGCCCCCAGGGAGGGAGAGCTCAGAATGCTCCTACACCATCTACCAGATATCCCATTGGGATGGAGTCCTAGTTGCGCACAGTGGTGACCTGCCCATTAACACACCTTGCATTGGCTTCTTTCCCCACTGCCTGGCGGGTGCTCCCTGGGATCACCTCCCAATCCACTGCTTCCATTCGAATTCCAATCTCAGGGTCTGCTTTCAGAGAAGCCAGGTGAAAACAAAGCCACATACCAAGTAACACACTTGCCTCATTCCTGGAGTTTAACCAATGTGTGCCCCTTTGGTAAGATTATTCTCATGTCATAAAAAGTAGATTTTTGTTCTACAGGGAAACCCATATAGTTGCAAATGGCTTGAAGAGTTAGGGAGCTATCCTGAAACACAAGGTCACTGACACGCTCACATACAGGGAAGCTCTTCTGGGGACAGTGGTGCTGATGTGCAGGTTGAGGGGCCTGTTCCCACCACTCTGTGGGATGTTTCCCAGCTGGGACAGACCCACAAGAAAGCTGTCCCAGAGACTCGATGGACTTCCTGGGGTGTCCTGCTGGTGCTTCCTAGTCCAGTATCATAGGGTGTGATTCAGATGTGACCAACCACAATAGGTACAATCTACACTTCCTCATGTCCCACTGGCAGTCCAAATGTCATTTACGGTTAGTTCCAAAATCCATGATATATTTGTGAATGTGTATGTGAATGTGTCTGTCTGTGTATGGTGCTTTATGATCTAATATTTTTATGATCTAATGATACTTTAATTAAGCTGATACTCAAATTAACTTGAATTCTCAGAGGTCCTGGGGATGAAGCTTTTGGAGTAGCAGATGATGGAGAAAGACGGTCCATGATTAAAACATCACGTGGGATAAATGCCAAAGCAGAGGTCCCACCCTGGGAGAGTTACGAATTGACTGCACCCTTTCTCCTCTCCACCCTCTCAATCACTGCTGATGGGCAGAGGGAAACCATTTTCTGCCATCTGGTTTTTGCAAAAGTCAGGCAGTAAGCCTCCTCTGGACAAGGATCTTATCTTGTGTAGTTCAAGAATGAGCACATGGCTGTGTGCACTCAACAAGCCCTATTAGTACTGAATGCAATAATAAAAATAGCCCAAATGTGGATATTTGATAACGTCCCTGCCGTCAGCTCAAATCTTAGTCATTATGTCTGGAGGGCCCTGGGTTCCCCAGGCTGGTGCCTTGTGCCTTGCAGACAAGCCCATCGGCCAATAAGGCCAGAGGGCTATTGTGAAAACCACACAGTAGTTGTAGGGATCCTGGAAAAACAGCAGTTAAATCACAACTTTTGTTTTCCTTGGTGTTTTATTTTGGCATTGAGTTCTTTTCAAATGAGAGCTATGCCAAACATCTTACACGAATCCTTCTGCTCAGCAAGTATGTGAATGACCTCTCTGTGGCATGCCAGGGGATGGCCCGGGAGCGGGGAAGGAAGAGTTCTGGTGAAGTACGCTGGGCTCAGAACCCCTGCTCTGCAGGCAGGAGCCGGCTTGGACGCAGCATTTGGAGTGGGACAACGACTGAACAACTCACAGAGGGCAGCAAGTGGTTGCAGCCCCTTGGGGCTAGCTGGTTCCAGGTCCCCCAGGCCGGACCTCTGTGAGATTCTTAGGGTTGCCAGCCACTGGTGTTTACTCCCAGGAAAAACACACAGACTTTATGTGAAGGCCTCATTGCTTGCGGATCTGGGGATGAATTCCCCAGGACTAGCGTGAAATCACTATCGCCCAATGGGAGAAAGCTCATGGGGCTGAGAGCGTGTGTGCGGAAATACACAGATGTGTGTGTGATCCTGGGCACGTGTGTTCATGGGGTGTCAGAATGGTTGTGGGATGGACACATCATTCTGTGGCTAGAAGCCAACCTGGCACCAGGATTTCTTGGAAAAGAAATCCCCCTACTGAATGAGTAAGTCCTTTTCCCATGCTCTGGGGGAGTGAGCAGGGCTCTCGGATACTGGAAGCCCCACAGGAGAGCAGTGACAGAAAAACCCTTCCCCAAGACAAGCCCGCCCCAGTTCCCAGTCGGCTCCTGGGGCTCCGACCCTCAGCGCCAGTGCCGTCCATCTCTGGCTGAAGGGAAATCATCCTTCCTAATTCCCAGAGCAGATTGTTCCTAGGAAAGAGCAGAATCTTAGGAGGAAATCACATCATCCGCGAGGGGAGAGCCAGTTCCTTTGTACTATTTTTCAGGGCTGCCTTTCGAGCCAATAATCTGTCATTCCTTGGATAAACAAGCAGCACCTTATCATATCACAAACATTTATTTAACCCTTTTCTCCTGCACTTTTACCAGCAGGGAGAAAGAAAGCGGTTAGCAGGGCAGCCAGAGCCCTGCACATTTCGGCAGAAACGTCGAATTCCCTGCACACTAACCCAATCTGTAGAGTGTCAGGGGCCCCTTCTCAGTGCCTCCGTAAAACGCCAGGGCCGGTCACTCAGACTCGAGCACCACATTCCCGCCTCCCTCTTCTATCCGCACCCGCATCTCCGTCAATACCCCTCAGCCTTTTGCAGACAGGCCCTTAATTCTGTCCAAATGGAGTCTGGACTCATTTGTTAGGTTCTTTAGAAGCTGATGGGGGAAATAGGAGGGGTGGAGGAACAGGCAGGGGAGTGTTTACATTTCTCCTTTTAATGACAATCCACTTGATGGACAGAGCTGGTGAGTCCCAGCATTTTTTAATGCATGTGTGTGTGACTGTGATTTTTTAAAAAGGCGTATTCTTTGACTCTGACATCACCAGAACATGGAATGAACAAAGTATGTAAATTTCTCCAGGCTCCCACCGTCTCCATTTTCTCTCCGTGGATGGATTTTGTTTTTCTTTTCTGGTGTGGCTCCCACACAATGGGGCCAAATCTTGTTTCAGGACAAAGAAACATATAAATAGAACATGCATGTGGTATGCACGGGAACTCTGGGAGACCGGAGAGAGACTGTTTGGACAGGCGTCTGAGGGCTGCTGGAGGAACCTCGGGGTCTTGGCTGGAAGGGTTGGACAGGCTGACGTCTGCTTGTCCCCAAGGTGACAAGTCAGAAATTTCAAAACTGTTCTCATTCTCGGGGAAACACTAAGAAGCTCTGGAATGGATACAAATTTAAAAGGAGAATGTGAAATATTTTTGTGTGAGTGTGATCAGTGCTGTGTGTGTTGGATGTAGGATGTCAGTAAGCCAGAGGCTGGACGTGTTTCATAGAGCTGATGGAGTGGGTTTTCCTTTTTATTCACCACGAACGATGGATGCTAAATCCTATGCAGTATCTCACGCTCCGCATCATCCAAGTGGCTCCCACGTACCAGCTGAGACTTTCACCCAACATGTTTTCCTGTATTAAGCATTTGCAATTGTCCATCATTCTCCAGCCAAACCCTCCCCTCTCATAACTGCTCACTACGGCTCTGGCCAAAAAGACTTTTATCGGCGCAAGTTTGAGCAAACTAATGTGTGCAGGCCCTGAGTGGTTATTTTTGTTTCCAAGTCTGGACATAGAATCACTTGTTCAATTTCCTGCTGGGTTATATCAAGTGGTTTTAACATGTAAATCTCTGATAAGAAAACTAATTTATGTAGCTTGCCCATCTGAGTTGCTGTCAGAATTGCTTTCATTTTTTCTGCTTCCTTTATTTTTTTTACTTTTTCTCAGTCAGCATCATCATTACCAGTACAGTGAAGAAGATCCTTATTCATTATATATTAAAATATGTTATGCTGAAATTGTTTTTTTAAACAAAAAAGAAAACCCTCTGCGTCCCTGAAGTTTGTGTGGAATTCTGTTGGTTTGGATGTCTGTGTTTTGCGATCCGGATTTCAAATAAATGTGCCTCTCTGCCTCATTATGTCCTTGACAATCATAAGATTGTTAATTTTTTTAAATTAAAATGCCAGAAAGCATCTAAACTGCTTTCACTTTATTGATATTCCTTAACCAGCCTCACCCTACTTAACCTGATAGAGCTTCACTAACCTCTAAGTTGAAATCCTACGAGCTGTTTGATCACTATTATCTAGAATTGCTCTGGCTACAATGTGCGGGTAAGCCCATTTCTGTGGATTTTTCCATTCTGTAGATTGATTGATCAAAAAAGCATATATTTTTAAATAATTGTTAAAATCTATGCCCAAATACACAGACTGAGGTGATGTCTTAGTCCATTCATGCTGCTATAACAAAATACCATAGACTGAGTAATTCAAAAACAGCAGAAATTTATTTCTCTCAGTCCGGGAGGCTGGGAAGTCCAAGGTCAAAGGACCAGCAGAGTCTGTGTCTGGTGAGGGCTGCCTCTGCTTCCACGATGGTGACTTGTTGCTGCGTCCTCATGTGGCAGAGAGACGAAAGGGTGAAAGGACCTAGCTGGTTCCCTCCGGCCCTTTCATAAGACACTAATCCCATCCAGAAGGGCAGGGTCCTCAGGGCCTAACCACCTCCCAAAGGCCCCATCTCTTAATACTGTTGCATTGGGGATGAAGTTTCAACACAAATTCTGGAGGGGCTACAAACATTGGAACCACAGTAGGAAGATCAAGTCAACGTGAACCTATACAGTAGCGTCCCCTTTTCCAAGGTTTTGCTTTCAGAGGTTTCAGTTACCTTCAGACAGCCATGGTCTGAAAATGCTAAATGGAAAATTTCAGAAATAAACAATTCATAAGTTTTAAATTGTGTACCATTCTGAGCAGTGCGATGACATCTCTTGCCATCCTGCGTGGGTCATGACTCATATTTTTGTCTGATGTATCCACACCATAGAGGCTCCCAACCCCTGGTCATTTAGTAGTTATCTCCGTGATCAGATCGAAAAACACGTATATGCAGGGTTCAGTACTATTGGAGCTTTGAGGCACCCACTGAGGATCTTGGAAAGTGTCCCATAAGAGGGGACAACTGTAATCCAATATCTAGGGCTGTTCTCATGCCCAACCAGTAAACTAGACCTAAGCAAAGTGTGGAGCTGCCTCCAGACTTGTGAGCTCGGGCCCTCTTTTAGGAACAGTCTTTAATGACTCAGAGTCAAAGCCTGGCATCCCATTGGCTGAAAACAGAAGTAGAACCCATCTATTCTGGCACTTGGACCACCGGCCACGTGGGGCTCTGCTCCCTCATTAGGTGCCTGGAGAGCTGTGGGGCCAGGAGCCCCAGCTGTGCGCCCCGGTGCCTGTCCCTGCACTCCACTCCCGGCCCAGCCTCTCCCTACTGCTCTGCAACTGCTGCACCCTCCCAGCGGCCTTGCACTTAGAGAGTTTTAAAGACAAGACAATGTGAGACTAAATGCAAACTACTTCAGAAATGACCATTTTTGTATACGCTGTGATTCCTTCGACCCCCTCCGCTCCCCGCACGGTGAACTTGAGACCCTTGCATCCATGGCAACTGAAGGCCAAGTGCGGTACCTGGCTTCTCCTGCCCAGCTGGCCCACTTGCCAGCCTGGCTCCTCTCCTCTTCGTTTGGATGCTCTTCTTTATGGCTCCTTGCCAACATGCAGACATAAATTATTGTCTTATCAAAAGAACAAACCCAAACACACGAGCGCACACACACAATCAGCGCTAATGACCGTAGAATAGCCCACGGTCATGAACATTGTAAGATGAAGTCAGTGGGCCGGAGCGGATGGCAAGCCATCAGCCTCTGCCACTCCAGGTACTTGTGCTTTTCTCCAAGGTTTTATGAAAAACAAATTAGGCAAACACAGCAGACTAAGAAAGAAGCACCTCTGTGCTCTCAGGACTTTGCTGGGCAGAGGCAAGCTTTGTCTTTGCCATCTCCTCCCAGCTAAGCTCACTGTCTTCGAAGTCCCCCAGAATCCCCCTCTTACCGTCTTCTCCAAGCTAGTGGCCGGCAACCTCATGTTTGGTCTTCTTGCTCTCAACAGTACAGTTCTGGCCACACTGAGTCATGTGACCAGCTTGCTGGTATGGAGAGAGCCCTGGGTGGGGAGTCGCAGCTTCTCCCCACCCCTCCTTACTGGTTGAAGGATCTGGGCAAGTTTCTGCTCCCTGCTCAGTTTTCTTGCCTGCAAACTAAGACAGCTGAACTAGATACATTCCTTTCATTTTTCCTTAAGCAAATATTTATTTAGCTCCTACTCTCTGCTAGACACTGAGGATGGAATTGAAAACAGGACAAACAGGGTCCTGGCCCCCATGGAGTATATGGAACAGGGGGGGAAAGAAAGTAAAAGAAAACAGTCTGAGCATCCTTGTAGCTCCAGCAACCTTTGAATGTATCATTGACAATAGTCTAATGTGTTGTCCTTCTGATTTATTGGGGACCAAAGTCTTTAACTAAAGATGTGGGGCTCTCGTTCCCTGAAGCTGATGCCTAAAAATCCATATAAGTGACAAGGAGGCCTTCATGACCCTGAAGTCCCCCCTCAATGGACACCTGCTACACCTCTCCTGAGGACCATTTGTCTGCAGCCATCATTCCACTGGCTACTTTAACTGGGGGAATTTTCAGAAACAGCAGCCAGGTCTGACACAACACCAGCCTAGAGCTCCACCCTTCCATGGAACTGTTATTTTTAAGCTTCTCCTCTCTTGTTACATCCATCTACAGACCTGCTCCATGACCCATGCTTGTGGCTAGCACCATACACATGTGACTCCCTGGACATGGGGCTGGCTTATTTTGACAAATGCTCTCGATCCCATCTGTACCTGCAACACTCAGAAGTCTCTAGTGTGAGAAGCGCTGTGGGCCCTCCAGGGCCCCCCCGACACATGCTGTCCAGCAGGAAAGCTACCCCCAGAGAGGCCGCTATCCCCAAAGTTGCCCAAGAGCCAGTGAGTGAGTGGCCCAGTCACAGAGGTGAGCACGTTGTTTCCATATTTCTTTGCTATACGTTCATAGTCATGTGATTTGACCCCCGAGTTTCCGGTATAGTGAAATGCTCTTATCCAATCTGGGGCCATGTTACCTGAGCACCAGGCTTCAATGTCATATCCTGAAAAACCACACTTTGCATGGCTGTTAGTCATCTGTGTAAGAGGTAGAGCTCTCAAACTAACGCATAATGAAATTGGAGTATTTCTAAAAGGTGTTGAGCATGAATCATCTATTTCTACCAGAAATTCTGGCCCTTTTTTTTTTTTTGGTCATCGAAAAAAATACTTCTGAGTCAGGTAACATGACAAAAAGGACAAAGCATTGCCACACAGATCCAGGCCTATGGTCTGTTTGTGTGGCACTAGGAAGCAGAGGAGCAATATGAAGATTGCCTTTCAGATGAAGCAAGTGACTTCCTGCATCCAAAATCCATGTGTGATGTCATCCCACACCCACCTCCTGTTGCCTCCAGACCCATCGTTTTATTTGCATATTGGTTCGTTCGTTTTGTTATTTCCGATCTTCGGTGATCGCGGGCTCTTTCTTATCATAGAGTGTGCTAGTCCCACCTGTGCTATTTCCACCACCTGAAACATACTCAGGCTGGAATACATTCTGCACCTGGTGAGCTCATTCTGGTCTTGGTTTAAAGGTCTTTCCTCTGGGAAGGATGTCTCAACTCCTTCCGGTGCAGGTGAGTTTCTCTGTTCTTTTACTCATGGCATACCATGTATTTCCCTTGTAGCACTTATCATGACAGCATTTAAATGATCATATTTAAATGTTAAATTAACTTGCTGAGTATCTGTCTTCCCCCCGCCCTCTGATTTTAAATTCCATAGAGCAAGCCTCATTCTTTCACTGCTGCCGCTATGAAACCCAGCACAACACCTGATAAATAAGAGTATTTTTCTCAAAAACTGTGTTGATGTGATAGGTGTCCTTGCTCTACAAATTCACAGACTAGTAAGGGGCCAACTGAAAAATAGTGTGGTGTGTTCCCTGTTACAGAAGCATGTCCACCGTGCTGTAGAAGCACAAAGAAAGGAGCAAGTATTTCTTCCTGAAATCATGTGAGGGGAGACTCAACAGAAGGGGTACCATGTGAGCTGGCCTTTGAGGTAGGAATAGGAGTTTGGGTGAGACGAGCAGAAAAAGGAATTCTAAGAAGAAGATTTGGTACAAAACTGACAGGTGTGATGAATGTATGGAATGAATTCTGGGGAAGGCACACAGTCGATTGCATTAGACCAGAACATGACCTCACAAGAATGCAGGACGTGAGTCTGGAAAACTGATGGAGGACTTGTCTTTTCCTCTAGCGACTTTATATTTGAAGTAAACAGGAACAAAACTTCAAATATGTAAAAATTAAATCATCAGTTTGTGTTCTAGAAAGTTCTTTGTAGCGGCAGAGTGACAGACAGATTGGAGTAGGGAGGAAGTGAAAACCATTTAGAGGGCTGTTGCAGTGGCCCAGATGACATGGCCCTCGGGTGGCCGGTGTGGCATGAGGGACAGGCATGGCCGAGGTGGTGGGAGTACAGCCTGGAAGGCTTGGTGAGATAGATACGGGAGTGCGCCAACTGTGACCGACGACCCCAGCATGGGCGCCGGGTGACTGTCGACGGCATCAGCTGTGACAAGCCTGTGAGACGTGCAGGTTGAGGAATCCGGAATGAGATGAGGAAGGGGAGCGCACTTGGTTTTGAACACGCTGAGTTGGGCGTGTCTCCTTCACATCCTGGTGGGAACGCCAAGAGTGGTGTTTCTCAACCTTCTTTTCATCATTACCCCATAATAAGAAGGCTGTTTAGATTTTTTTCCCTAATTGCTCTGTCCCCAGGAAATTTTGACACCAGATATACTATCTGTCTGTTGACATACTGTATGTAGGTCTGAGCTTTGTAAGATCCAAGAGTAGAATTTTCCCCCTCTCCCTCCAAGAACTCATTTTTCCCCCTGAGGGGTGATGTCCCCCCGACGGAAGACACAGAGAGGGAGCACATGGAGGGAGGTGGCTGACACAATCCCCTGTAGAAGGAAGGAAGGCTTCATGCACAGGAGCATTTGCAGTGAACTTTGGAAATTGGATTAAAAACCATTTTTAATTAAAAACTCAAATTACAGGAAAAATTCACAGGGAAAGGGTGCTTTGGATTTGGGTGCCTTACAAATGCCACATGAAACCGTGGGGGCAGGCAAGAGTGCCAGAAGAGAGGGCCCCCAGGAAGGAGACAGAGAAGGAGACAGAGTCCTGGGGGGCGACCAGCAGTGCTGTCCATAAAGTGGGCATCCTGAGAGCAGCTTCGCACAGGAGGAGAGAGCCCTGGGAGACAGTGAAAAGGGCTAATGCCGCAGCCACAGGAAAGCGCTGACAAGGTGTCAGTGTGGCAGATCAAAGCTCGTGAATGAGCCTCCGATTGGCAGAATTTGAGCAGAGTAGAAGCATAAATAAAGGTGAATATGCAAATCAGCAGGTTTAAAACACATTTGCAAAGATTTTGTAGGACGAAAGAGGGAAAGTTATAGAATTGTGTACGTGGAGCAGATTCACCTCCGATTCACCCTTAACCCGGAGAGTGGTGTCCTTGGGAGTCGCAGCCCGATGTGGGGCAGGGGTCTCCTGTGAGACCCTCTTTCTACCTTGGATGAGTCCCAGCCTTTCACTTTTGTCTTCTTCTTCCTGTCTATTGAAAAAACCACAGCTGATCAATGCATGTGTTCAGGGCAAAGTCTAACCATTTGGTAAGTCCTTGTTATCTTGTTAGCTTTTCAGTGCTTTTAAGGATTTTATTTAACATTTTATTCCAACATCTATTATTTTCAATGGAACGGTTAATCTAAATATCTGAGCCCACTATTACCAGAAATGGAATAATGTCTGTTGATTTTTCTTATAAGTTTAGAAACAGCTTATCTAGCTTTTAAAAATCCTGTATTTTTATTGCCTTTCACATTCCATTTATAGATTTCCTTAGAAGAGAAAGTTGAATTTCTTTTTAAGTCTTCCTATTTAAGAATATGGTATGTCTCTTCATTTCTTCAAATTTTTTTTTTCTCGTTAACATTTCAATGTTGTTTTCTATATAATTTATATTTTTGTTAAATTTCTACTTTTAAAAAATTTATATCTTAGGCTGTATTAATCAAAACAGCTTGGTACTGGCACAAAAATAGAGCCATTGACCAGTGGAACAGAACTGAGAAACCAGATATAAAACCATTCTCATATAGCCACCTAATCTTTGACAAAGCAGACAAAAATATACACTGGGGAAAAGAATCCTTATTCAATAAATGGTGCTGGGAAAACTGGATAGCCACATGTAGAAGACTGAACCAGGATCCACACCTTTCACCTCTCACAAAAATCAACTCA
>CAUYSK010073738.1:0-47631 GCA_963575035.1 Avahi laniger | reverse complement strand
TCGCTCTCTCCTCTGAGAAGGATAAAATAAACGTTTTTTACTTTTTTTTATTTTTTTTTTTTTATACATATTATAAAGTTTTTGCCCTGGCTAGAGTGAGTGCCGTGGCGTCAGCCTAGCTCACAGCAACCTCAAACTCCTGGACTCAAGCAATCCTACTGTCTCAGCCTCCCAAGTAGCTGGGACTACAGGCATGCGCCACCATGCCCGGCTAGTTTTTTCTATATATATTTAGCTGTCCAATTAATTTCTTTCTATTTTTGGTAGAGACGGGGTCTCGCTCTTGCTCAGGCTGGTCTCGAACTCCTGAGCTCAAACAATCCACCCGCCTCAGCCTCCCAGAGTGCTAGGATTACAGGCGTGAGCCACTGCGCCCAGCCCCAGAATCATTTTAAAGGTATTACTTACTCTACTAATACCTGCCTTATCTATCTTGAAGGATTTTCACTTATAAGACTCAAATTAAACTGTAATGTAGTATACAAAGAAGAGGTATTATTCAATTAGTTCAGTACTTAAAACTCAATTTCCATTGCATTAAAAAAAGGTATATAGGAATAGAAGGTATAAAAATTAAAATAATCCATCTCAGTGGAAACCTGTCCTTTGTCATAATTAAGAATGCCCTCTTGTTCTTTGAGTAACACCTATGCAGGCCTGCTAAGAGAGAGGTATCTTGCTATTGAAATGTACGAACCCTGCCAGGCATGGTGGCACGTGCCTGTAGTACCAGCTACTTGAGAGACTCAGGCAGAAGGATAGCTTGAGTCCAGGAGTTCTAGGTTGTAGTGTCCTAGGACAATCAGGTGACTGCACTAAGTTTGGCATCAATATGCTGACCTCCCATGAGTAGGGGGACCACCAGGTTGCCTAAGGAGGGTTGAACAGGCCCAGGTCAGAAATGGAACAGATCAAAACTCCTGTGAAATGTATAAACCCCATCTTAAAAGCACTCAACAGTCTAGTTTCACAAAACATCCTAATAAGTGCTACAAAATAAATTCATATGCTACCTTAAACATGTGCAGAAATGCAGAGAATTAGGTTACCTGGTACTCATAGTAACTTCCCATTACAAATTAAATAGGCCACTCCACAAAGTCTAAGCCTGGTCCAATGAAGTGGCCACTAACCACATGCAGTTTATAAAGTGAGTCCCTTAAATGTGGCTAGAGGGACCGAGGAACTGTATTTTTAACGTCATTTTAATTAACTTAAATTTAAAAACTGATTCTTAACACCATTAATAGAAAACTTATAAATATATCTGAAGCAACTTGGGTAGATGAATCTACTTTTTCAATTGTAAATTTTATGGTATCTAAATACAGATCAAATATTTCCAACAAAAATTTGGCATCTGAATTGATGTGCTTTCAGTGCAAAACATACACTGGATTTCAATTTTTATGAAAAAAGAATGTAAAATTTCTCATTAATTTTTACATTCATTAAATGTTGGTATAATATTTTGGATATATTGGTTTAAATAAATTTCACCTTTTAAAATTTTTTTTAATGGGGCCACTAGAAAATTTTAAAGTACATACATAGCTCACATTTTATTTCTATTCGACAACATTAGTCTAAAGTGTTAACATTCCTATAACTAGAGTGTTACTCTGAAGAGTCTTACAATGATTTGAAAATTCCTCAAAGCTCCTGAGCTTGAATAACTGACTTCCAGAACAAGTTGGAAGAGCCTTACCTGTATTTGCCTGTGCTTTAGCATTAATTCTATTATTACTGGTTAAGTATCCCTTACCCAAAATGCTTGGGACCAGAAGTGTTTTGAATTTTGGACATTTTCAAATTTTGGAATATATGCATATACACAATGAGATACCTTGGGGATGGAACCCAGGTAGAAACACGAAATTCATTTGTGTTCATATATACCTTATACCCGTAGCTTGAAAGTAACTTCATACAGTATTTTTAATAATTTTATACACGAAACAATTTTGACTGCGGCTATCTCATAAGGTCAGATGTGGAATTTTCCACTTCTAGAGTCATGACAGTCAAAAAGTTTCAGATTTTGGAGCATTTCGGATTTCTGGATTAGGGATGTTCAATATATACAAGAAAATATCAACAAAAAGTGTGAACCAATTAAAAGTAAATGCTAATTACATTTATAAGCTATTTTCTGAAAGTAAGCCAAGATAGGAATATGGGTAGGAAATTCATTTTTGCTTCTCTGTGATAAGGCAAACAGAAGTAAAAACCTATAAAGTAATGGAAAAATGTTGAAAGTACTAAACAGTCTTCCTTTCATGTGATCCAAAAGCACAAACACAATGACAAATGACCTTCCATCTATAGTATGAAGTTAAATTTCTTTCAAGCGCTCATCTATGCCTTGCTGTAACAGAACAAGTTCTCAGCCTTTTCACACCTTTAACTAGAGATTAAATTGTTCCTTTTAAAACTTTAATTGCATTTTTTACCAAAAATCAATTGCTTTTTAAAAATCTACATACAAATTGGTTCTTCAATTTTAATTTAAAGCAAATTATGGAGTAGAGTAAGCAGCATGTAAGCATTACAACGTCAGCTACTATAAAACTAATCTTAGAGCTAAGAAGCACTCTAGACTAAAAACTATTCAACTCAACAGGGGTCCTTGCACAGCAATTTTCATAATGAATATAACAAGTATGTTCAAAGTATTACTGAGATGCATGAACTCTATTTTATTTTTTTAAGTCTATACCTCTCCCAATGGAAAATATCAAGAAAACCAAATAGGAGATAGCTCAGAAGCACAATTCCAAGTGAAAACTTCTCACTTCTAACATCAGTGCACAGGGACAGCTGAAATATTTCTGAAGCATTAGGTGTATGCCTTTCATAGATAATCTAGAGAGGAATATTATGCTACAAGGGAAGTAAGCTCAAGATACCTTAACAATCTTCTACTTATTTCTTTATATGGTCTGTGGTTTACATATGCAAATAGTGTAATAAAGAGACTAGATCTAGTTGCTCAGACTGTAGTGTTGCTTTGTTAAATTCAGTTGTTCAAGAGTTGCAAGATTTTTCAAATTTCAAGTGCGGTATGCTTCATCTCAAAGTATTTATTACTGAAAAAAATACATTATAAAGTTACATTAACATAAAAACACAAATAAAAAGCAGTCATGGTTATTTGTTTTGTATGTGTGTTTTTCAGATTTTTTTAAGAGAAGTCTTAGGTTGGCAGCAAATTTGAGCGGACAACACAACAGAGTTTCCATCTATATACCCTGTGTGTTTGGTTTTAATGTTTTGGCTAGATGAACTGCCTAGGAAAGAGAGAGGAATAAGTAGAAAGTGGAGGATGTTAATCTCCATGGCGCTTGGCAAAGAAGGAACTTTATCCTCACTCACTTTACATTCTACTGCTACCAGGAGCCTAAAAACAGCAGGTGGCTAGAATCCACAGAGTACTGAACTTCTGTTACTTAGCAGCTTAAGAGGCCTGGAAAGAAACTTATGTAGCAGAGGAGAGAGGAATATTATTAGTCCTCGGTATGAAGTTCTGGCATTGTGACAATCACGTTCTTGTTGATTTTTTTAAATGCTGGACTTACCTTATGGCTCCACACATAAGCTTAGATGAAGACATAATGAGTATTTACACAATGTCAGGTTTACAGAATGTAGCATTCAAAAACGTTAACATGAATAAAACATATGAAAAGATAGTCAACTAACTGCTAATCAGAAAAATGCAAATTAAAATAATAAGAAACCATTTCACACCCATTAGCAAAAATTTTATGGTATTTTTCGTAACACCAAGTGGTGAAAGGAAATGGAGAAACAGGCTGTAGATGATGGTATGCAAACTAGAAAAAACTAGTAGTAGAAAATACATATGTATTTCCTCTAACCCAGGGCTTTCACTTCTAGATATATATCAAGGAGAGATACACATGGGGGGGGGGGGAAGTAATACAATGTAAGATACAGCATGGCAATCGTCTATCATAAAAACAGTTTAAGTAGACCAAATAATAAATTTAAAAAAGCAAAAAACTGGGGAAATTTCCAAACATCCGTCAATAGGTGAATAGATAAACTTGTATAGCCACACAATGGAATACTATTCAGCAGTTAAAGAACCAATTTAAAAAATTAGCCAGGTGTGGTAGGGAGGCTGGGAGGCTGAAGCAGGAGGATCCCTTGAACCCAGGAGTTTGAGGTTGCAGTAAGCTATGATGACGACATTGCACTCTAGCCCAGGCAACAGAGCAAGATCCTGTCTCAAAATAAATAAATTAAATAAAGAACTAGAGCTACAGGTAAAACCAAAAAAATGACCTCCTCAAAAAACCCACAAAGTTTAATTTTTTTCAAAGAGCTACAAAAGAATACATGAAGCATAACGTTTATATAAATTTTAAAAACACATCAAGACAATATACATTATTAAGGATACATTATCTATAGCTGAAAGTATGGAAATATCAGTGAAAATGAAATATATTAATTTCAGGTGACTGTGTTTAATTTTACCTGACTACTGTGCACCTAGAAAGCAGTGATGGTTAAGAAATCCACCCCCATCACTTTGTGCTCTGGGAAACAGGTAACTGAAAAGGACTGGCCTGATGCATATTCCCAGATAAATACATTAGAAATGTTCTCCTAACTGCAATAGCCGTCTTCTTAATTGGCATATTATGTCTTTGACACAGGAGTGGTTATCTCTGGGGAGGGAAGGGAATGGGATGAGGAAGAAGAGGTATATTTAGCTGTTACAGTAACATAAAAATCTGAAATAAGGCAAAAAGTTAACTTTTTATTTGGTAGAAAGAGATCTGTTATTTTGTATACTTTTCTCCTTAAAATGTTTCAAAATTAATGTTTATTTTAAAGCTTGATACGGAGTCAGAAAAAGTGATTTGTCACAAGTCAATTAATCCTTTACAATCTTTTTTTTCATATGTTAAATAGGCACATGAACACATGCCCAACCTACTTCACTGGTTATAACTGAAAGTATTTTTGCTAATCTCCACATGGTAGAAACATTTGTAATTCCTAAACCAATTAACTCAGTTTGTTGGACCAAAGTTCAGATTAAGGTAAAGTTAAGGCTTTATCATGTAGACCTTTTAATTCTATTTCCAGGGCAAGACTACACTCCTACTTTCCAAACAGCCATATAGTTAAGCTGAAAATCCACACTTTGGTTATAAAAGGAGGTAGGCAAGTCTAGTGTGATATTTCAATCCACACCCAACAGAACTACTGAGCAAATAACCCTAGGAACTTGATGGTAGGCTGGTAAATAACCTTTGTATAAGGAGGCTGACACACCCAGTACACATACACACACACAAAAGTTTTATTTGATGTGTGTAAATGTAGTTCAAGGAGGTAGACTTTTTTTTTTTTTGGCAACACAAAATCTCATCCCAAAGTGCCCAGGATGATGATTTTTTGAGTTGGTTTCAAATTGCTTTATTTCAAGTACTTCTAGAAGATATGGTAAGTATCAGGAAGTGATTCTGCTAATTTAAAACAAATCTATCAGTAGTTAAAATTTAACATTAAAAAGAATAAAAAGAAACTTGGAACCAAGCATCTAACCTGGGATAAGAACCACAGTATTCTCTAATTGCTGGACTGAACTAAGATGCTCTTGTGCTCATAAAGCTAAATATAAAACTAATCTTTAAAAATGGTCAGTTTATATTCTGAATTCTCATTCTAAACAGGTATCTAAACAAGAGCAGTTTGTAAGGTCTTCCTGACCTTCTTAAGGCCAACAAGTTTAAAATGTATTTGGAATCTGCTCAGCTTTATTTCTCCCTCTCCCCGCCAAAACCAGAAAATGTAACACACTCTTCCTTTATTTGAATGTATGGAAGTACCAAAGTTAAGCTTTAACTGAAACTAATCATTTAACTGAAGTTAAAATGTTTGGTCCTATTTTCAAATAGAAAAATAAAGTGTATTAGCAACTCAAAAAAACCAGAATGTCAAATCGGAATATCCTAGAGCAGGCTCCAGTCCACTTTAAAGCAAAGAGTGGATGGTCTTAAACTTATCAGAACTCAAAGCCCTTAGATTAAATGTCTTTCAGTATAAAGTAGTATACACATCTAAAATCTTTAAGAGGTTAAAAAGATTTAAGGTGCTGAGCCTTTTGTAGCTTATAGCATTAAACCAAACAAGAACCCAAAACTGAAGAATATCAAATCCCTATTACATATCTTCAGTCATCAAGAAACTACCTGTTAATTTTTTTCTTTCCCTAAAGAGCCAGTTTGCATCTTCATGAAAGTGGCAATACCTCAAGAAAACCAAAATTGTAATTCAGTTAAGTCTGTATGCAGATAAGCTATTACCAACTGCTTCAAGGCAGACAGATGCACTAACAGTGTAATATTTCTAGCAAAGTCTGGTAAGGCTTTGCCTGCAAATCATTGACCAAAAATGGTAACAGTCTGTGCAGACTACAGAAAATGACAAAATGTTCTACCTGATCTGATCCCCTGGTTGAGAATGCTGTTTTACAGCAGATTAGAGTGACAGGTTAGAGGGGGAAAAACATGTAAATTAAGCAAAATGTCCATCATATAGAAAATACTGAGCAGAATCTATTTACTTTTTAGTGACCTCAGTAAATTAACTGACTTTCTAAAAGCTCTTAAATTTGTTTTTATTAGCATACCAGCATCATGCCCACACCTTACACACTAAGTTCTGGTAGAACCGAACTGTTTACAGGTAAAATAAAATTTCTAACCATACATGGACAAGTTGGACAGGAGAGGGTTAAAAGAGACACTGCCAAACTTGACAAGCACAATGAGAGTGCTGCCGAAAGCTGATTGCCAGATTAAAAAAAAGAAGAAGAAACAAAGCGGCTGCAAGGCTACCCTGTTCTACATCATGCCAGGGTCATGCTCGTTAGCGATCATTCCGCCCTCTACGATCGTTCAATAAAGGCCTTATTTTCCTTATTGAGACAGACCCTAAGGACCGAAACGCGCACGAAGTCACTGGCCGCTACGGCGCCAGCTTTCGGGAAACCCGCGCCAGCAAGACTCTCGCCGGATTCCGACGCCCTCCCGCCCCCGAGTCTGCAGACCCCGAGATCTATTCCACGGTGGGGGTGCTCGACCCGGGCCAGTCGTACCGAGGCCCGGCGGAGGCACCGCGGAGGACACGCTCCGAGGCACCGGCCTCGCAGCAACTGGGAGCGACGCAGCGGCCGGGGATCCGCCCCGGGGCTCTGGGGCCCAGCCGAGCCGGAGGAAGCCCGACACCATGCTCCGCCCGCAGACTGCAGCCGGGCCCGGGTCCCTGCCTCGGCCAGGCGCGGCTCGCCCTCCTCAGCCCCGATTGCGCGGCGCCCCGGAGATACGCCGCCCTGGCCGCCTCACCCACGAGGCAGGCTCCCTCCAACTCACCATCTTCGCCGCGGTGGTCGCAGGGACGCAGGGGAGGGAGCCGGCGGGCGCGGAGACTGCAGAACGTCTTCCTCACAGCTGCGGGCCGAGAGACCGAGCGCGGAGCTGACGCGGCGGCGCAAGTCTAACAAGGGGCGGGCGCGCCTCGGGCCGAAGCGCGGCTGCGCACGTCTCGCACCGCCCGCCGTTGCTACGCAACCGGTCGGCCTGGCAACGCCCCGCCCCGACGGCCGTCCGGACTCCGGGCGAGCCGGGGCCTTCCTCACCTGCTGGAGGCTAGGGGGCGGGGTGCCCCTCACCAGCTCCGGTGTTTGGAGGTGGGGGCCGGTCCTCCCTCGTCGGCTAGGGGCGCGGAAGCGGATTGGGCTGGCGCCTGCTGACGAGGGGCGGACAAAAAATGACGGACGTATGTGTGTTTGGAAGGGGGTCCTTCTTCCCCTCATAGGGCGGGGCCATGTGGCGCCCCGCCCACTGCGCCCCCGAGGCCCTTACACAGAAGTAGCCACCTGGCCAGGTGCGCCCCGCCGCGGGGGGCGGGGCCGAGGAAGGGGGGGGAGAGAGGGTGGGCGGGGCCCGCAGAGGCCGGGGTCACGCGGGAGGAGCCGCTGGAGCGGAGCTGCAGGACGCGGCCCAGGGGACGTATCCCGCATTTTTTACCTACTTTGGTGCGATTCCCGCCACCCTGCCCTGATTGGCCGAGCCCGGCACTTCGGGCCCTCGCGTGAGGGGAAAAATCTGCACATTCTTCCTCCTTCCCGAGGCGACCGTGGCCGTTCAGAGTGTTCTGTGAGTCACCGCTAATTTCAGGTCTGGAAAAACAAGGAGTGGTTTATTTATCTTTGGGAACAGCCGCGGGAAGGAGGCCCGGCGGCCTGCAGGGGTGTGGCTGGGAAACGGCAGCGTTGTCTTGGGATGATGGCGCCAGCCCCGCTGCTCCGCTTTTTTGGGTTTTTAATTTGGGATTGTGTTTTTTCTGAGGGCGGTTGCATCAGAAACACAGTTTCCAGAGGGCTGGAAGGCATCCCAACGCTTTTCCTGAGGGTGTTTTTGTGGGGAATAAAGGGAACAGAAAGAATTTACAACTGGGATGATTATTTAATTTATTTTTACTTTAAAAAAAATAAGTTTTACTTACTTTAGGCTACTGAGAACTTCGTGGCCTGTTCCAAAACTATTTTAATTCTACAAATATGGGGCTTTTGGACAAGATGGTCAGTATATTTTTTGCTTTTTTCTGGGCACTGTATAAAGTCTGGGTTGTATGTGGCTTTTGTTCTGCCCACTCAACATAGAAATCCATTTTATGTTACTCTCTTTTTGTTAGGACAGTAAGGAAGTTCTGTCAATTTTAAGCCTCTACCACCTGCTACAAGATTTTTGGCAGGCTAGAGGAGTGGTTCTCAATTTTAGCATGCAGCAGAATCACCTGGAGAAGTTGTTGGAAGTCAGATTTGTGTGCCCCAACCCCAGGGTTTCTGACTCTGTACTTCTAAGGTAATTGCATTTTTATCAATTCCCAGGTAATGCTAATGATGCTGGTTGAAGACCACACTCCTGGGCTGATGAGAAAGAACCCACCTGTATCCAACTACAGCTGGAATTCTATTTTTCTGTCTACTTAAGACTCAGAGACCCCCTCCACCTCTAAGTATCAGGCTTCTTTTCTAGTCCAAAAATGAACAGTGCTCATTTAAGGACACATGTCTGCCAGCTCCAGCCTCTCACTTCTGCATTTCATCTTCCACTCTGCCACCAGAGTTATGTCCAAACCTAAGTCTCTGGTCTTGTTAGTTTCCTGCTTAAAATTTTCTGCCCCCTCCCCTCTTGCTTAAAAGTTTCAGTGGCTTCCTCCAGAATCCTCAGCAGGTCAGTCTGGCCTTTCTGCCTCTGCCTCAACCTACTTTTTCTGCCCTATCTCCCACATCTTCCAGTGGCCACTGGTCTTCCCGGACTAAACTCATTCTGAAACACTTGCACTTCCTAACTGCCATGATGATGGGCCTGCTCATTTCTCATCTTGGAATGTTCCTGTTACCTCTCCCATCTGAAGACGTCATTGTCCACATCCCAAGGGATCAATTCTGGTTCCTCCTCCTATAATCCTGCAATTCATCACTTCTCAAATCGTAATAAGTATCAGTTGAAAAGAACCCAAACTCTCTCAGATAATTTAAAGAGGTTTATTCTGAGCCATATTTGTGAGAAATTACACATAAAGTTGTAAATCTGTACGTGGAAGGTATACATTGGTTTGACCCAAAAAAGCAGGACATCTCAAAGCAGGAGATTACAGGTTAGAGGTGGGTTTAAAGATTCTTCGATTTGTGATAGGTTAAGGAAATGAAGCTTCATCTAAAGACTTAGGATGTTTTAGGATAAGAGAGTCTACTCAGAAGGCTGAGGCAGGAGGATCACTTGAACCCAGGAGGTGAGCTATGAACCTGCCACTGTACTCCAGCCTGGGCAATAGAATGAGATCCTGTCTCTTTTAAAAAAGAAAAGATAAGGAAGTATGTTAGTCAGAGATGAGCCATCCCATATATGGATAAATACCCAGACTCAAGTGATAAGTAAATTGACCAGCAGGTGTGATTTAAGCTTTGCCTTATGTAGCCTAAAGCCTGTGAAGGAGTTACAATGTATATCTCTAAGAAGGGAGGGGAGCATGGTGAGGTTTGACCTCCCTTCTCATGGCCAGCAACTCAGCTTTAGGGTGTTTCTGGGGTCTCCTTGGCCAGGAGCTGGGGTCCATTCAGTCAGCTGAGGGGCTTAAGATTTTTAGTTCATATAAGCATCCAAATCAACTGGGGATCTTGTTAACATGCAGACTCAGGCATTTAGAGGTGTAGTTTTAGATGTCTTCATTGATGCAGATGCTGCTGGTCCTCAGACCACAACTTTGTGTATGAAGATTTTACAGGTTTTCCCTACTGTTAATGTAGCTCCATAATTATTTGTTTATATTTGTTTGCCACTGCTGCCAGATTAGACCGGGAGTTCCTCGAGGTCATGGGATATTTAGGATACGTTAGTATCGATTGGCATAGCCTATGATACATATAGGTGTTTAATAAATGTTTGTTGAGTAAGTGAACCAATATCTGAAGATGTTTTATGATTTATCAGGCAAACTTCCATATCAGTTTATTGTAGCCTAACATGAGCCCTCCTTTGTAAGGTCTCATTGAACTTTAGCCTCTGCATTTACACCCATTTAGTTTTCTAGATATTTTCATTCCTTCTCACCCACAGAGAGAAAATGTTTAAACATAATGCCATAGACTGAATGTTTATGCTTTCCCAAAGTTCAAATGTTGAAACACAATCCCCAGTATGATGGTAGCTGGAGATGGGGCCTTTGGGGTGTGATTAGGTCAAAAAGACAGAGCCCCCGTGGATGGAATTAGTGCCCTTATAAAAGAGGTCCCAGGGAGCTGCCTTGCCTTGCCCCTTTCGCGATTGTGAGAACACAGAAGGTGCCATCTGTGAATCAGAAAGTTGGCCCTCCCCAGATACTGAATCTGCTAGTGCCTTGATCTTGGACTTCCCAGCCTCCGGAACAATGAGAAATAAATTTCTGTTGTTTCTAAGCCATCCAACCTATGGTATTCTCTTATAATAGCCCAAATGGACTAAAACACATAAAGTCTCTCCTTAAATATGAGAGCAGTATATTCCATTTCTCATTTAGAAAACATTTTGTATAGTTAACAATCTGTGAATATATCAGCACTTTCATTTAAAGCCATTAATATGAGTGGCAGGGAAAAATAAATTATACATTAACAAGGAGCTTAAGGAGAGATGCATATTAATAGATAATCTGGGGACTGGGCCTGGTGGCTCACGCCTGTAATCCCAGTGCTTTGGGAGGCCAATCACTTGAGGCTAGGAGTTCCAGACCAGCCTGGACAACATAGCAAGAACCCATCTCTTTAAAAAAGTCTGGGAAAAGCTCCTTTGCCAAGCGACATAATCCTGTCAGTATATAGCATACAAAAAACCATTTTTAGTCTCTCCCCTGCCTCCCCACAAATTAATCTATTCTCTGTCCTCTGCCCTTATTTATTATTTTTTAAAAAATAATTTTAACCATGTAAGACATGAATATAGTCTCTTTATAAAAGATTCAAACAGCACAATAAAGGGAAGCCCTCGAGCACCTATTCTCCTTTCCCCTAATCTCAGTCTCTTCCTCAGAGGTAACCGCTGTTGTCAATTTAGTGTATGGCCTTACAGAGAAATACACCTTGTACATATACTTTTGTCTAACAGTCTTGTACTGGTTGTGTAGTTGTAGTGTGTTTTCGTGCACTTAATGATTATCTTGGCAGTCTTGCCATATCAATAAATCATGTCATTGCTGCAAAGCATGACTGTGCATTATTTAACTTTCCCCTACTGTTAACCATTAGGTTATTTCCAGTTCTTACCTATCACAAACAATTCATCAGTGAACGACCTTGTGACCGGCCTCTTTGCATACTTGAGCTAGTATACTTATTAGAAAATTCCTCTCATTCAAATTACTAGGTGAAAAGGAATGTGCATATATTTCTATTTTTATATTTACATATTGCCAGATAGCCTTTTTGAAAGGCTATACCAATTTATCCCACAGTATTTGAGAATATTTGTTTATTCTCCACTGACTTTTTATTAAAAATTTGAGGCATTTTGGAACAGGCAAAACTAAACTATGGTAAAAAAAATTCAGAATAGGTGTTAACTGGGGTGGGAATGTGGATTATTGACTAGGGAGGGGCCTGTGGGAACTTTTAGGGGTGAGGGTAATGTTTTTTTACTTCGTTAGGGGTTTAGGTTAGGTGAGTATGTACATTTGTTAAAACTCATCTTAAGACTTGTGCATTTCACCATATGTAAATCGTACCTGGAAAAGAAAAAAGAACCCTTGCCTAAACAAATACTGAACTCTAGTTAATAATATACACGCTGAAATGTTTAGAGGTCAAGTGTACTGAAATCCACAACTTACTTTAAAATGTACCACAAAAAATAAGATGGACGGCTGGATTGATAGGTAGATAGATCTATGATAACAATAGCTTATTAATGTTTAATTATAGAATCTAGGTGGAGCATTCAGGTGTTCACTGTATAATTCTTTCAACTTTTTTGTATGTTTGAAAATTTGGAGGGGGCAGTTTGAGGGGAAAGAAAACATTAATTGAGCATGTGCTATTAATATATGTCAGGCACTATTCCAAGAATGGCATAGACATCATCTTGTTACTTCCCAAACAGAGGGTATCATTTGCTTGGTGGGTAGCAAGTCAATAGACACAGCCAAGTTGGTTATAGCAAGTGGGATTATTACTCGACCCAAGTAAGGAACACACTAGGGATTGTTCCCAAAATAGTGTGTCCCTGAACAAGGGAGTTGGGCTGGTTTTATGGTCAGAGGGTAATGAATGACGTGAGATCTGACAGAATCTTTCAGTGGGGTGATACCAGGGCTCAAACTGATTGGATCCAGGATCCTGCCATGCAGTGTCCACTTCTTAATTCCGTCCCCACTCTTCGGTGCAAGCACTTGGGTTCCCTCCGTGGTTGCATGCTTGGTTCATCTGGGTGTGCTCAGGTTACAAGACCTTCAGCCTGGGCGTTGTTGGCAACTGAAAAACAACTCACAACTTTGTTACTAAAAGTTGAGCCTGAACCTGATTGATTTTATGGGGTTACAATCTCATTTAGTTGTCCCGGTGACTCTTTGAAGGTTCCAGGCTATTGCTCTGATCTCAGATCATACTTCTCCCTCTCTGGTCCATTTTATTTATCCCAGCCACCTGGGCTTCCTTTATTCTTCAGATGCCCAGGACATGCTCCTCCCTCAAGGCTTTTGCATTTATAGCATCTCTACATAGAATACTCCTTCCTCAAATATTCACAAGCTTTGCTCCTTCACTTCCTTTAGAGTCCTGCAGAAACATCGTGTTCTCATGAGGCCTTGTCTACCTGCTTGTTTAAAATGGGAACTACCATCCCAAGCACCTTCTGTTTCCCTCTTTCTGTTTTATTCCTGTCATTGTATTTATTATTATCTAACACATTATACACTTTGCTTATTGTTCATCTCCCTTACTAAAAAGTAACTATCAAGGCTGGGGGTTTTCTCTCTTTTGTTCATTGCCTTGTCCCAAATGCTTAGAACAGGGATTGTCACAGATTGCATATTCAATGAATATTTATTAAATGAATAAAAATAGTATTTTAGTAAGGATTGTATTTGGCTGTAAGTAACAAAAACTTACAAAATAGTGGCTTAAGCCACTATTACATTTTTTGTGTGTGTGATGTTTACTTTGTGTATAAAAGAAATGCAGAGGCAAGAAATTCAGATTCAGTATATTAACTTGGTGGTGTTCAAAACCCACTTTCCATACTGTTGCCTTGCTGTACAACACTTTCCTAAGGTCACTTCATGGTCCAATGTGGCTGCTAGAGCACCAGCCATTACTTCCACATTCTAGGCAGAAAGAAAGATAAAAAGGCACCCCCCTTTTTGTAGAACCTTCCCACGTAGAGTTTCTGCTTTTATCTCATTGACCCGGACTTAAGTCATATCGCTGCAAGGGAGACTGGGAAATGTGGTCTGTTCTCTAACAGTGTGCTCAGCTAAGACATCGGGGTTCCTCTGCTAAGGAAGAAGGGGAAAATGGATATTGGGAGATAACCAGCTGTGACTGCCATAGGTAGATATTATTACTGGTCTCATTCTACAGACGAGGTAAGGTGAGGAGATGTTCCGTGGGAGCCAGGAGAATAAGCGATCTGACCCCAAACCCTTTGCCCTCAGGCCGCATTGCACACCACTTGTGGGTGAGGCTGAACAAGAGAACTGCGGCATTTCTTGCTTCCTCAGTACCCTCTGTGGGTGCAAACCACAGAGAGCAAAATGAAACAAATGGAAGCTATAGAAAATACATTCTGGACATTCCTTACTGCCCGTAGCCTGGTGGACAAGGCAGCCTCAAGGGCCCTGGCATCTATTTTAGGAAAAGGCTAAATATATTTAAGCATATTCATGGGAATAATACAGTAGCACATGGTAACATTATTGATTTCTCTATTAGTCCTTATGATAGAGTAAAAGTCATATACCACTATTTTATAGTGTTAAAGATTGACCAATTATATGTGCTTTTCAGATAATAAATAGTGTGCTACTTGAGTTAAACCATGAGAAAATGGAGTAGAAAGTGGCACAACAGGCTTGACCAGTGGTTCTTAACCCCTCTTGGGCCATATGTGCCCTTTGAGATTCTTATGAATAGTATAAAACCTGTCTCTAGAAAGAGAGATTGCTCCTACTCGCAAAGCTTGGCCTGTAATCTCGGGGAGCTCATGGACTGCCCTGGAGCCCATCTGTTAAGCCAGGTATTTCAGGAAAGTTTGGGAATGTTCTAAAAAGGAAACACGACGTAGGGATAAATGGACAGTACCACAATTCCTCATGCACGCGCTCAGATCAGAGTAGATATCACAGTGTTTATCAGTTTAACGTGGAACCTTCCAGACCTTACAATACAGAGCATTTTAAAGAATACAAGTGATCTCAGCAGTACATGTAGGACTGCAGCTTGTTTTTATTCATTCGTTCAGCAGTATCTCTTGGGGATTTATCCATGTTGTCCCATTTTTCATAAGTATGGTACATTCTTTCTACAATTCTAATCTGGTTGTTGCACTTCTGGAGAAAGAAAATTGAGCTACCAAAGATTCAGAAAGGGGCAAATGAGGGAATCAAGGTGTTTTGTTTTTGTTTTCTTTAAGAATAGACTAAATGAGTTCCAACTCTTCAGGAGGTAAAGAAGCCCAAGGGTTGAGTGTAATTACAAGTCACAAAATCATGACAGGAGGAAGGTAACTAGAAAATTTGTAGCAAATTTTAACATACAAAAATGAGGGCTTTTCTGAAAGCTCAGAAGTCATTTTAGGAAAAATAGGAGGACTGTTTTACATGGGTAAGAATGGGAGGAAAATGACGGAGGAGAAGAAAGACAGGTCACAGACAGGAACAGGCTGGTAGTGACAGGCTTTCTGGTTGGGACCCATTTTTGCTTACCCTGTCCCACTATTCTCTGCAGACTTCTGCCTCTCCCACAGCTACTGTAGGACGTGAAAACCTCAGGACTGGCAAAGTGCCCACGCCAGAAGCTGCCAGGTAATGTCAATGCACCGCTGGCACCCTGCTGGGGTTGGGAAGGTAATGCAAATGGACTGCCCAGGCTGGAGCTTTCCTTCCCCTCCCCTAGCGCTGAAGAGTATTTATATCCTAGGATAGAAAGGGGTAGAGAACAGGAAATCATTTGTAAGGGACAGGACCTCGTGGCTGAGGTGTGAGGTTGAGCCCAGGTTACATTAGTGATTGCTCAGCCTGGTGCGTCCCTACCTGTCTCTCCATAAACTCTCCAGGAGCAGCGCCAGTTCTCACTCTCCCCCCAGGTATCCTCTGCAAGCCCAGGTAGATGGAAATCCTAAGGACATATGTATGATCTGCAGATAATGATAGAGGTAAAGAATGAGACATAAGAGGAATCCAAGAAAGAAAGACAGCAAGCTGAATCCACTCAAGCAGAGGAAACAGCACAAGAAATTAAAATGAGCACAGTAACTATTCTCAGAGACATAAGGAGAGATATTGGGAAGCCAATAACAGAAACTAGCAGTTATAGAAAAATTGGGGACATTAGGTATAAAAGATTCAGTGCATGGGGTGGGAAACAAACCAGATATATGCAAAAAACAAAGATGTGAATCCAAAGATGAGGTCAAGAAATTAACTCAGAAGGTATCAAGGAGGGATAAAGAGATGCAAAGAATCAGAGAAAAGTTTGAAGCAAGGAAGACAGAGGGAAAAGGGCCCATGTTGTATAAAGGAATCCCAGGATAGTGAAATTAGTAAAACAAAAGAAAGAGAAAAATATTTGCAGAAATAATGACTGCAACTTTGATTCTGCTACTTTTTAAAAATTAATTCCTGAATCCATTGTTTCAATATTTATTTTCTGCCTGTGATGTGCCTGCTCTGTTCACATCCATGAATAAGGCAGACAAGGTTCCTGCTGTCCTGAAGCTTAAATTCCCGTCTGCCAGAAGCCAACAAACAGCTAAACGAAAGAGTCCCAGTTGTGAGTGATAGATTTCTTTGGTGACAAAGAGACTGGGTGATATGACTGTGGGTAACTGGGGGCGGGGAGGGTGCTATTTACAATGGTACTCAGAGAAGTCTTCTCTGAAGAGGTGGGATTTAAGCTGAGGCTTAAATACCAGGAAGGACCCAGCCATGTGAAGATCTGGAGGGAGAGCATCCCAGGTGGAGGGGATGAGTGTGGCATGTTCAAAGAACAGAAGGAAGGGGCCTGGCAAGCCAGAGGGGTGGACCCAGATGAGGCTGAAGGATAACCAGCAATCTGATCATGTAGGGCCATAGAGACCTTGGTGGGAGATCAGGGTGCATTTGTGAAAAAACTGAATTACAGCCTCAGTATTGAGTGATGTATTCATAGTCATATTATTTTCTTTTATATGAGGTTGAACAGTTTCCTGCTGATAATATTCAACTGTCTTTGACCTGCAAAAACAGGAATTTTTTATGGTACAGTCGCACGCATGCTAACCAAGTAGGAGAGTGAGCTGCCGGGACTTTTAAAAGAATTGTTCACATAATCTCATCATCAATTATTACCTCCTGATTTTCTCATACGAAAGAGAGGAGCTAAGTGTGAAAAAATGAAAGTTTGCATTTGAAGACAAAGCAAGTATCTTTTTTACATTCATGATGAGATCCAACTTTGAAATTTTTCATTAGATTTGACAGATGTTCACTGAGGTCTCACTGTGTGCCAGCTGTGGCCATGTTATTTGCCAGAAATATGAAGATAAACAAGGAGATCACAAGTAAAAACATAAACACCAAGATATACTTGGCCTAGCTTCCCCTGGGAATTCTCAGGATACTGACTGGTGGGGCAGATCACACCAGGAGATGTTACCAAATCTGATGAATGAGACATTCACAGAGGAAGTGTTTGTCAATGACATGACTTCTCACTTACGTTGGTGAATATGAGTACAGAAGAGAGGGCTGCAGGGGTTACTTAGAGTTTGATGTTTGGAAGAAGAGAATACCTAAAGTTCCTACCAAAAAATTAAACTCCATGGTTCATGGTCCAAGATACATAAGATAGATGTAAATATTAATGGCATTTTTTTTTTTTTTTTTTACAGATGGGGTCTTGCTATGTTGCCTAGACTGGACTTGAAGTCTTGGGCTCAAGTGATTCTCCCTCCTCAGTCTCCTGAGTAGCTGGGACTACAGGCGAGTGCCACTGCTCGTAGACATGAACGAGACTTTTTGGGTTTTTTGTTTTCTTTCGGGGACTGCTCTGCCTTAAACTTCCTAGTTTTCCCTTCTTCTGGGTATGGGAGGAAGGATGTCAAATAATGGTTCAGCCAAAGAAACCCAGTTCTTCCTGAGGACGGAACTCAAAGTTATATTCGAGGACAACTCTGCCAGAAACAGCCAAAGGGCAATTATCAGGATATGAAATTAGAGTGTCTTTTAGTATAACTGTTTAATTTTTATCACTAAGACTCCAATGTTTGTATCAGCAGTCCTCCAATGAGGTATTTGATTCTGGTTGACACAAGCTCTAATCTTGCCTGGCCCTACTGTTGACTGGCCAAGTGACCTCTGCAAGGGGCGCCTCTTTGAGCCTCCTCATCTTCACCTGTAAACTGAAGGTGTTAATGAGTTTGACCCCTTTAAACTCAAAAATGTGATGCCTGTGCTCTATAGAGTTTTGAGCACAGGCTTAGCAATTTTTGGAGTATCCTAGTAATGCTAAGGCAGGTCCTTGAATTTTGATTTATAAACTCTAGGCGTTGGGCTCTAGACTCAGGGTCTGTTTTTTATAGCAAGAGCAATGAATTGCTATAGTTGTCCAGACTGCAGATGTGACGGCGTTCTCTCGGCTATCCATGTCTGGGGAAAGGGAGCTGACTGGAGCAAAGGGAGCAAACAGCATTAGCTTCAACGTCCTCACACGTAAATGAGTCAAGTACGTCACATCTTGCAATCGGTCCTGTTCTGTTTTTCTTTTTTCGGGGGCTGGGGGTGGGGAGATGAGTGACCGGTAAATTCAGGCCCAGTCATTAAGAGTTGGTCCTCTAGTAAAATTTTCCGAGGTGGAAGGAATCACTTGTTCATTTTTATTCTTGATCCTGCGGAAAGACTTCCCTCCCACCTCTTGAGCTAGTGAGTCACTTCTTCCCTGCAAACCTCTGGAGGTTCCTTTCTTGTTGAGCCCAGACCCCGCCCTCTGGAGAGAGGTCTGGGCTGTTGGGTGAGCTGGGTGCCTCAGGCAGCAGGCAGCACACCTTGGACGTGTGCTGAAGGGCTTTTGAAATGTTAGAGGAGTCTCCACTCAGGAGAAAGTATGCATGTGTCCTGATAAATACCAACTATTGGATTCTAGGTTCAGCACTTTTTTCCTTTTATTTTAAATAACTCTAGGAAAGGAACACCCATACAAGGTATGGTGGCTTGCGGGTTTATTTTATGACTCATGGAAATTTCTAAAATGATAAATATTGGCTCAGCAGTCGCCTGACGTAAGAAACACTCAACTAAATCGCCATGGTTACAAGAATCAAAAAGAGCACATTCAACAAATAAACTGTGACTCCACTTCCAAGCTTTCAGAGAAAAAAAAGCAGAAAGCAAGGCCTGGAGTCTGTGAGTTTCCCTTTCTAACCCGCTGAGGTTCCGTTTGTCTTTCCTGAGGTCAGAAATTTCCCTGAGATGGTTGCAATATCTTCTTGGCCAAGAAGACTTTTCAAATGGCTTTGGTTCTGCACTTTATACGGTCCAGACTCTTTTTGGCTAACATAATGAAAAAACATTACCAACCATAAAAATTAATGAAGATGAAAATATTTTCTCCTCAAAATAAAAAAAAAAGGAAAATAAGTATTTTCCTTGCTGAGTAAAAATCCCTCTATCTCTGCGTATGTGACACTGGGCATCTTGGAGAGACAGGAATCTGGAATATCAGCTCGTTCAGAGGAAATGTAGAGAGCATGAGCCACAGATAATGGTTGGGGTCCTCCTGAGTTGAGTTTTTATTTCTTATGAAACAAAGTCAGCATTACTTTAACTTCCCATCAGCCGATTTTGTTTTCTAAAGAACATATAATATACTAATAAACATACTCAAGGAAAAGGCTAATGTAACCACTTACTGAAAACTAGTGATGCGTAGCTCGACTCTGCCTTTCAGCCGGTTTATCCTGTATAACTGAGGTTTATTAACAGAGCAGCATTACGTATTAGCCGTGTTCTTTAGAATCGACACCCCACACATACACACACAATACAGTCTGGAATCACAGTAAACAGTGGTAAAGAGGATTAATCACAAAATAAACCAAGAAAAGACTTAGGGTACTATTCTGTGCTTCAAATAAAACAGTTAATGGGACTGTTAAATGTGGGAAGGTCCCAGGCAAGGGACCCAGAAGGTGGCACCAAAGGCGTGTCATAAATCTGCCAGGTCATGCCATGGGCATACAGACTTCTCTAGAGCAAGTGAGAAGCCGAGTGGGGCAGATGTCGGGCGCAGGACTGAGACTCTAGAATACCTCATTGGGGAGGTGGGAGGCGGAGAGAGCTAAAGCCATTTCAGAAGCTCCTGCAGAGAAGCCAGTTTGAGGTGGGGGAGAGATGAAGTCCCCGGCGTGGTCTGGAACCCCAGGGCAGGTGGCAAGGGAAGTGCAATGGGACACTGCATCCGACTGCCCTCTGACCAGCTGCTGGGAAACTTATCTCGAGTTTCTCCACAGAGAGAAACTTGGAGAGCCAGATTAATCAGAGAGACGTGATGTGGGTCCTGATGTTGGTGCTGGAGAAACAGGGCTGTTTTTTTGGCCTGGCCTTCTGTACTTTGCCTCCCTTTGCTTCTCCGCGTTTATCTCATATTAGTCACCACTGCAACCCGATGGGGAGGGAGCTCTCCCCACTGGCACAGTAGCGACAGGAGTGTCTCTGCAGGTAGCCAAGGTGACGCTGGCAGGCACAGAGATAGCAGTTGGGATGGCTCAGGCAAGAAACCTCACTTCACTGTTTGCCAGGGGACAGGGCCTGGGCCCGGCGCCAGGACACAGATAGGCCTAGGATGTTCTGCTGGTTGAGCCGAAGAGCATGAAAGATAATTTCAGAATGGAAATCACCTTAGTGCATTTTTTCTGGTTATTAAAAAATACGGGTTTATTGGGGGAAAAATATGAAAATGTAAAGACAGAAAAATGGCCTCTATGAATTGTCCCATCACCTTTTTAATCTAATAATAAAAATGTGAGTTTTTAAAACAAAATTAAGTATATAAATTATCTGGAAATACTTTCTTTTTATTAAGGAAAAACCCACCTCTATATAGAAAAACTTTATCTTCACTCCCCTGCAATTCTTTTCCTTATCACCAAAATTATACCCTATCATTGGTTTAAAATGTTCATTTACACACACACACCATAGGTAAGTAAGTGGGTAGGTAGGTAGGTGGGTAGGTAGGTAGACGATTTTGCATGCATGTGATTTCTTTTAAAACATAAATATCATATTCCATCAGCAACTGGCTTTCTTCACTAGTGGTATGTCTTGGACATCTTTCTATGGCTTTACTAATAGATCTATCCCGTTCTTTGTTCTGCTACATAGTACTCTATACTATGGGCATACCAGAGTTTATTTATCCATTTACCTTACTGACAGATATTTAAGTAGCTTCCAATAACAAGACTGCAACTACTATCCTGCAATTAAGATACTAATTACTAAAAAAAAAAAAAAAAAATACTAATTACTACACGTGGATAACTACTATTCTAGTATAGATAACTAAAAAGTAGAACTTCTGAATTGAAGAGTATATGCGCATTTAATTCTTGAAACTTTCAAATTCTTGAAAGATGAACTGCTGTTCCAAAAGGCTTTATCTATTTATCCTCTCACCAACAGTGTATATAAGATTTCCCATTTCTTCACATCCTCGCCAAATCCAGACATCGACTTTGTAAATTTTGTCAATATAGTGGATGAAAAATGTATCTCATCACTTGAATTTGCAATCTCCTGATTACTAGTGATATTGAGTATTTTTCCAAAGTTTTTTTTTTCATTTCTTCTTCTGTGAAATATATATTAATGTGTTACTGATTTTCCTTTTGTCTTTTTCTGATTTTAGAAGTTATTTAAGTGTTCTGGTTATTAATCCTTTGTTATATATATATGTAAAAAAATATATATCCTAGTTGTTTCTTATCTTTTAACTTTGTTTATAATGTCTTGTATCATATTTTAAAGATGTTAAACACATTAAATGATAATATTTTAATAAAATACATTTATCAATCCTATTTTGGTGGTTATTGCATTTTTACTATTGCTAAAGAAAGCCTTTCTGCCACCAAGATTTCATTTGGAATTAATTTTACATATTGTGAGGTATCTAACTTTATTTTCTTCTCAAATATATATACAATTGTCCCATAACTATTTGTCTAACTAGTCTATCCTTTTCCCATTGGTACAAAATATCATTTTTACCATATGTTCCATTCTTACGTAGAAATATACCAACATGGGTCTACTGCTTGTTCTATTTTTCTCATTGATTTGTTCATTCTTATATAGATACCACCTTTTTAATTACTCTAGCTTTATAGTATATTTTAAATATTTGATAAGCCCCTATTCTTCTTTTAAAAGTTATCCTTAGTTATCCTTATATATTTTCTCTTCCTTATGAATTTTAGAATCTGCTTATGAAGTTCTCTAAAAAAATCCTCATGGCATTTGATTGGTATTGCACTGTTTTTAGCAATCGATTTGTGGAGAATCCATTATTTTTACAATATTGATTCTTTTCACCTATGAACATGGCATGTTTCTGTCATTGTTTAGGCTTTCTTTTGTGCCCCTCAGTAAAACTTTATACTTTTCTTCATGTAGACCCTCCACATGGCTTAATTAGATTATTTTAAGGTATTTTATGTTTTCCATTAATTATATTTTATAATTAATTATTGCTTATATAAAGATAAGCATTTGATTTTTGTATATTAATCTTACATCCAGCCACCTTGCTGTGCCCTCATTGATTCTAATGCTTTTCCACTTAATTTTCTTAGATGTTTTGGGAATGGTATCATATAAGCTGCAAACAATGACAGTTCTGTTTGTTTCTAATTCTCATAACTAAATTCTAATTCCTGTCATTGCCTGGGTTAGGTTTAAAAGCATAATGCTGGCTGGTGGCAATGATAGATAGTAAACATCTTTGCCTTGTTCCTGACGTTAGTGGAAAAGCTGCTAAAGTTGCATAATTTCTTATACTCTTTGTGTGTTTTCTGGTAGATCTCCTTTAACAAGTCAAAGAAGTTGTTTTTTACCCTATTTTTGTAAGAGTTTTCATCAGTAGTGGATATTCAATTTTATGAAATATGTTGGATTTACCAAAGGAGTTTCTCACCTTTAATTTGTTAACATAGTAAATTATATTAAAGGATTTTCTAATGTCAAACCATCCTTGCCTTCTATGAATCATTCTACTCTGGCATAAAGTTTGTTCTCTTGACCTACTGCTAGATTTGGTTTATTACTCATTTATTTAGGATCATCACACTTATTTTCACAAGTGAGATAGGCCTATGTTTTATTTTGCTTTTATGTTTGTGGTATCCTGGGACAGTTTTAGCTCCAAGATAGAAAATAAATCAAGACTATTTCCTTCTGTGCCTTTCTCTTAGCAGGTTGTATAAGATGAGACTTACCTATACCTTAAAGCTTTTGTAGTATTGGCCTGAGAAACTATCAGGTCCTTAGACTTGACCTTAAACATAAATCTAACTTAAAGCTAGCCTTAAAATAATTATTATATTTTCATCTGTGAGCATTCTCACAATTCTTCTCAACTTTTCTACTTCTTGAGTCAAATTTGACACTTTGTCTTATTTTTAGAAAATCATGCATTTCATGCACATTTTAAATTTGGGGAATATAATACTGTATGTAATGTTCCCTATTCCCTTATATTAAAATATGCCACCTGTAACTGTAGTTTTATTACCTTTTCATACCAAATATAATTAAATTGTGACTTCCCTTGCTCAGACTAGCCATCGTATATACATATTTTAAACAAGTCTTTTCAAAGATCCTAGTCCTTATTGATATAAGATCTCTACTCAAAAATCTGAGATGCTTTGATGATCACCCAATCTAAATTAGTTTTCCAGTCTCCCTTCCCCTATTGTCTATTCTCTTTCTATTCTGTATTTTTTAAATCTCTTATCAGCAACTGACATATTGTATATTTATTTGTTTGGTTGTTTATTGTCTCTTTACCCCCAATAGAATATATTGTCTACGAGTGCAGGTACTTTGTTTTCTTCCTTGCTGAATTGACAATTAATTTCTAGAACATCATTTGGCACACAGAATATCTACACTAAGTATTTTGTAGAAGTTGTTGATTGAAGTGATTATTCTTTTATTGAGGGATTCTGTGATCTACCCTATCAATTTTATTCTCTAGGTGTTAGTTCTGCTTGTCGAATTTGGCATTTCATCCTCATAGCTTCTTCCTGAAACTGCTCTTACCACGGAACTCACAGCTCACTGCAGTCTTGAACACCTGGGCTCAAGTGATCCTCCAGCCTCAGCCTGCCGAGTCACTCGAATTATAGGCGTGAGCCACCATGCCGGATTCTCAATCTTTTCCTTATCAAGCTCTGAGACAGTTATTTATTATTTATTTTAGAAATGGTAGCCACATATATGGGCTCTTCCCTTTTCACATGAAAAGAACACAAAATGATCAGATTATGTAAAATATATTTCTCAGTTTAAAGGAATGGAGTTTATAGGTGTTAATTATCATTTTAGTATATTTGAACCTTTGTTCGGATGCAAGTGAACGTCTTAAAATGTTATTTGTCCTAAAAACATGAGTGGTTTCAATTACTGGGGAAGCTTATTGTTGCAGCTGCTAAAAGCTTGAAGATTTTTGGAAAAAGAAGGATGTTTTACTTTTATTCATGAAGGCTTGGCTATTCCACAGCACTGTGAAAAATATTGGATACATTCCCAGCTTAGGCAATGGATATTGAGGAAAAGATAAGAGGCTGAAAGAGGAATTAGGGTTTAAACTCCATATATTATTCCCAGCTCTATTATTTTGATGGGAACTCACATACAAATTTTTAAAAGTTATATAGTTGATCTCTTGGCTTAGTACCTCCATTAAAACCAGTATAGAATGAACACAGTTTTTTTTGTTTGTTTGTTTGTTTTTTTACATTATTATCTCTAGGGGGTTGATTTATTAAAATAAATACCCTGTCCTGCGTGGTGGCACACACCTGTAATTCCAGTTTCTGGGAGGATGGCTTGAGCCCAGCAGTTGTTGACCAGCCTGGGCAACATGGTGAAATTCTGTCTAGAGGAACTTCAGCTGATTTCACGATATGTGCTGCCCCTCCCACACACCCTCAGCACTCACCTCTGCATTCCCCGGCTGCTTACTCTGAACTCCCTGCCATTTTCTGTCCCAGGAGTGCCACGCCCTAGGGAGTAGCCCTCAACCAATGACAGACAGGGACTTGGTGGATAAGGACCCAGCGTCAGCACGCCTTGCCTGGGATATCTCTGTGGTATATTGAGGCTGTCTCCCAGAGCCCTCAGCTGCATTGAGCGCCGCTGGTTGCCCCCTGTGGTCACTGTGGTCACACTCCCGTCATTGGCTGTCTTCCCTTCCTGGCCCCTCCTTCCCCATTCCTCTACTGGTGTTCGGGTCACATCCCAGATGCACTGCTTGTACTCAAATCCTTGCCTCAGGGTCTGCTTTTGGGGGACTCTCAGACAAATGCTTAAAATAAATCAGGCCACATGCAAAAAATAATGGCTAATACTTACTTAGTACTTGCCATGTGCCAGACACCATTCTAAGCAAATCATTTAACTCTCACAACAACTCTTTTGGGAACTCCTATCAACTCTAGTTTACAGATGAAGCATGGGAGGCTTACAGATGGTCAGTGTCTTGTCTAAGGTCATGTAGCTAATGGGCCATGAGGGATTTAAACCTAGATTATTTAATTCAAGTGGCCATGGTTTTAATCACCATATGTCCTATGACACAGCATATCAAGTTCTTCAGACATCTTCACTGGTACATATTTAATAGGCTTTTGAGGGCATTGTGCTGATGGATTTTGTTGATAGCTATTTTTATAATCTATCAGCAGTAATAATGTTGCATAACTTGGATTGTCTGCACTTGTCCAACTGAAATCCGAGTCACATGCAAGAAGCTTTTCTTTTTTCCAACCACATCAAGAAGTTCCAGTGTTTTCTTTTCTCTAGGCTCTTCTACAATTAAAATCTGCTTTTGCAGCTAACTACTGTTGCTACTGATTTTGTTAAAACTAGCTGCCCAGCTTAAAATTTGTTGTATGATAAATAAAGGTCACCATTTGTGCTCTAATAGCAAACTGAATGGATCCAGGGTTTAGCTGGCTGTGACATTGTGTGAGGCATGTTCATTACTGATTTGGAAAGCAACATTTCATGGGCCTTGGATGACCCTTATTTGAACTGAAATATTCTTCTAGCTGCTGACCTTATCAAGTTTTTTCTTTGTTACAAGGCAAAATATTATGCTCTCTGCTCTCCCCCACTGTTGATCTTCAGAAAGAGTAAAACAAATGTTTTGTGGTTCCTAGAAAATGTTATAAAATTGTTTCCCAAGTTAGGTCACTGCAGTTGCAAAATTTTTGTTTCTCTAGAAGACTTGGCCAAAAACAACAGAGCCAATCTTCAGCCATTATTTCAGGGAAGAAAAAAAAAAAATCTCAAGATTAGCTAGGAGTTGCTGTCTCCCTTTCCACTGAAATAGAGACAAATTCCTCTAGCTGGGCCTAAACTATTTTCAGATACATCTCTTTCTCTCTTTATAAAGATACACTTAGTTTACTGGCTGACTTCTCTGGTTTTTGAAATTGCCCTATAACATTTTGGAAGGCATTGTAACTTTATAAGGCAATTTATCACAAATTAATTTTCAGAAACTTCTTGAGTCAACTGGAAATAAAAACAAACCACATTCTCAGGCTATATACTCTACTTCTAGTCTAATTTTTTTAACTGGGCATTTAAATTTAGTGTTCCATTTTAAATAATCTATTGGGGAAGACTAATTCTTTTCTTTGAGCTTTCAGAGACTAGGGAAAAGACATTGGAAGTTTCTTTCCAGAAATTTCAGCCACCAGAGAGATGGTATTACTTCATAGATAATGTGATGTTAATAAATGTTTAACAACTGACTTTCTAGGAGGGAAATATCCTAATTTGTAATGTTTGTCAATTCCTGTGGTGTAGACATTCTCACTATGGCTAATTTCGAGCTACTGATAAGGTGTTAACCAGCTTGAAAAATTTCTAAAAATTTAACAATTGGTTCTCATGAGTTCCTAAGAGGCAGCTCAACATTGTAGGCAACCTAGCCAAAGAGTGCCCCAGTTGCAGGCTTGGGAACATTATTTGTTGGCTCTGCGATGCCCTGGAATTGATCTTTGAGGTTACTAGAACATTATGTAGCAAATGCTCTCAGAGTGTGTGTGTTGCCCAAAAACTCAGGGTACCTTTAAAAAAAAATGTACCCTGGGAGAATTTGGTCCAAAATATACTGTTTAATTGTTGTTCTTGCCAAGTCATACAATTAAGGTCATTGAGGACAGTCCAGGGGCATTTTAGAGAGAAAGAAGGACCACTCTCAGCTCTGTGGCTCTGGTTTAGACTGCTATGTTCAGCAAAGCCTGACCACAGGACAAAATAAGCAACCAGAATCCAACTTGGATGCTACCCTTTGTAATGGATTTTGTTTTAGGTTTACATCTAAAAAGCCACAGGCTTTGAGAATGCCTGGGAAGTGTCTTCATTACGTATCACTTAAGAACATCTCTTATTTTTTTTCCATCTTCTTAAAATAGAAAGCTCTTTTCCAAGGAATTAATTTTTCCTTTTCATGTGTCTTGTAACAACAGTCATTCTGCTGACTGGTGCACTGTTTTCTTTCTTAATGAATGTATTTTTGTCCTGTCCCTATATTGTTCCTCTAATGATGAAAGACAATGTAAACTTGGCCATCATAGTGAAGAGCAAAGTAAATCTCAACTTCGGGCTGCTGCTACTAAATTTGACCGTGCCCTGTGGAACAGCCCCACCAGCAAAAGGGGGTGAGAAGGCCATGGGCTGCTGATGAGAGCCCTTCGAATGCTTCCTCTCTGGCCACGCAATATCCAGCTTCCCCATTTAAAAGTTTCAAGATGAACCTCGCAAAAACGTTATCTTTCATTTCAAGTTTCTACGTAATATTCACTTTCACTTTTTTTGTTTTTGGGAACAGAGTCTCACTATGGCCCAGGCCACAGCTTATAGCCCAGATCATAGCTCACTGCAGCCTTGAACTCCTGGGCTCAAGGTGATCCTCTTGCTTCAGCCTCCCCAGTAGCTGGGACTGCAGGTGGGTGACACCACTCCCAGCTCTGATATTCACTCATTCTTTAATTCATTTTATTGGGCACCTACTTTGTGTCAGAAGCTTTGCTAGCTGATAAATGAGATATTGTATCTCTCGGGGTTCTTACGTTTCTAATGGGAAATAAATGGCATTAACAAAGGGTTTAACTGAAGAGAACTTAATGATGGGACAATTTCCAGAGTAGTGGACAACATCAAAATGATGGACAAAGCACGGTGAAGTACCCATGGTGTAGTAGCAATAGCAGGAAGAAGCAATAGCAGGAAGCCATTACTACCCCTAGGCCTAAAGGGGCAAGAGGAAAGCACCTTGAAAGGGAGATTATGCTCAGAGGGAGAGAGGAGCAGGAAGGGAGTCTTTCTGATCTCCAAGTGATTTCCATTGGCCAAACCCTACATGGGAAGCCAGAGGATGTGGGAGCAGGTGAAGCAATCTGGGAGGACGAACATAGGGTTTAGAGAGGCATGAGTAGGATGGAGGATGGATCTCTGGGGGGAACCTCAGGTAGAAGATGGCCATCAGGGAATGACAGCAATGCTATCCGCCCTGCCCTCAAAGAGCTGCAGTCTAGTAAGAATAACCATATGGCAGGTCTGCCAGGGTAGCAGAGGGGAGAGCCTTAGCCAGAAAGGTGCCTTGGCCTGTGCGGGGCTTGGGTATGTAGAGCTAAAGAGCACTCTAGACAGGTATTAATATTTGTGCACATCAATGTGCTTGAGGGGTTGGGTGGAAGGTACAAAGGAGTAAGGAAGATGAGGGTGACAGGCAAAAGGGGGAAAAGATAGTGTCTGCTGGGTGGGAAGTAAAGCCTGAGAACATAAATTTTAAATAAACAAAGGGATGGGAGTCAGTAGGAGTCAATCATGAGCAAGTAGGTGGAAGAGTGTGGAATAGCAGGATAATATTATATGTGTATCACTTGTGACCCCTTTCCCAATGAACTAATGAGTCAGAGGGTTGGGACAGGTATTCTTTGAATTTTGGCCAGACACTGCCAAATGACGGCAGTCTTCTATAAACCGGCTATTGTTAGGAATTTTGTTAGAAAACTTCACGTGGAGTTTAGTTCTGAGAGTTGAAGGTTAGGGTTTAAAATGTACAGTTTCAGTGTGCCTTACTGTACTTTTAAACTGTGTACAATCTGCAAATGGCTGATAAAATAGTTCGTGATATCATCCCTCCTAATTGCAGGTCAAAGCTGGGAAGCTGGTAAACTTTGGAATATAGAACAAGTTCTCTTGTGAAATAGTTTAATGAGTCCCCATTGATATCAACAGGAAGCTAGACTTGGACCTATAAAAACAATGGCTATCCCAAATGTATATTTAAATCTGTAGATGTATATTTCTTTTTCTTTACAAGTTTATTCAACCTAGATATGAATGTATATTTCTATCAGAAATATTCATGGATGTGTATGCCCGATTCCTTGGGATCCATCTCCTAATTGATACAAAGCATGGTTTGGAACATCCCCTTTTTAAAGGCAGAGTGAGCATGCCAGTTGGCCAAGTGTGGCTTGATAATACATCCAACCACCCGACAATCTAGTCCCAGAAGAAAAGGGACTGTGGTTCAGATGTAGGCTGACACAACATGAGAGTGATGTCAGGTCTATGTAATGATATCTTAGAGAGAAGTACAGAGCAGAAATATGAATACCATGACTAGATTTATATTCACAGAAATTACAACTGTGAAAGGCACTTCTCCAGACTTGGTCCTCAGGATGGCGCCTGCTGGGACAATGACTCCTTTCTGCATCCCTGAGGTCATGGGTAAGGCACTATTCCTGCATACCCAGAATGATGATGAATTGGTGTGACAATGTCTCAATGACATTCCAAGGCTGTGCCCCATTGTCTTGTGTGCAGGGAGGGCAAGTCCAGATGTATCTCAAAATCCTTATTGTCATCAACATCATTATGGTAGGTATTAAACTCCTACCGTAACTGTCAACAAAATCTTGATTGCCAAGGCCATGATACCAACCGGTAAATCAAAGGAGAGTTTGTGCATTTTTTCACGATTATTGACAAACATCTGTTCTCAGCATAATTTTCCTGGAGGTCTTGGGATTTGGGGGGATAACTTTTTCTTTTGTTATAATTTCACACTTACAGAAAAGTTGCAAGAGGAGTACAAGGAATTCTTCCGTGCCCTTTGTCCAAATCCACCAATTAGTTGCACTTTGCTCCATTTGCTTTATTATTCTATTTATTTATATATTTATATTAATATATTATATAAATGCATATATATTACTTATTTTCTGAACCATTGAGAATAAGTTGGACAGTGTGACTCTTTATCTCTTAACCAGTGTGTATTTCCTAAGGACGTGGTCACTTTCTTACATGTCATCAATTTTGGGCATTTTAACTCTGTTATAGTATTATTATCTAATCCACATTCCCTATTTAAATTTCGTCAATCATCATAATAATGTCCTTTACAGCTCCCCCCCCCCCCGTTTAGAATCCAATTCAGGATCATGCATTAATTACATTTAGTTGTCCTTGCTTTTGTTGGTGCCCATCAGTCAAAAAACCAGGAACATGTCTGTCATCACACAAGTTTCGGTTTTTTGATACTTGCTTCAGTTTCTGTATTGGACTCTGAGAAAAGCAGGTTTGACGCTTAGTGCCCTCTTGTCTTTGATGGTGTTTGAATCTCAGGCTTCACTTCCCAGAAACAACTGAGAGTCCACCATGTGTGTGCAGTTGGGGAGAGCCTTGCTTTTGAGTGTGTTTCTCCATATGTGGTAACTACCCTCCCTTTTTTTTTAGGCAGTCTCACTCTGTTGCCCCGGCTACAGTGCAGTGGCGTCATCATAACTCATTGCAACCTCAAACTCCTGGGCTCAAGCAGTCCTCCTGCCTCAGTCTCCCAAGTAGCTGGGCAGGCCTAATTTTTTAATTTTTAGTAGAGACAGGGTCTCACTCTTGCTCAGACTGGTCTTGAACTCCTGGCCACAAGTGATCCTCCCCCCGGCCCTCCAGAATGCTAGGGATACAAGCGTGAGCCACCACACCCACCTTTTGTGACCCTTTATGCAGACTCATCACTTCTGGCAGCACTGAGCGTACTTCACAGTGTGTCTCTAGAGAATGGGGCCCGATGGCTGCATGGAGCAGGGATGTGGGAACCAGGGCTCTGCCCTTTCACTCCTGGGGTGGCGGCCACCTTACTCAAAATGAGACTTTCCATGGCTGACTTGATCAGAAGGGCTCCAAGCTGTGCACTCTGCATCCCTCTGCCCCTCTGCTACTGGCAGCCGCCCCCAGGGACCACATGGCAGGGCATTCAATTTTAGTGCGGCGTGGCCCTCTTGTGGCAGACATCTGTATGTTCTGGAAAAAGGATGGCTTGTAAAAAGTGCAGAATCAGAATGTTAGAGCCCTGTATCAGTTTGCTAGGGCTGCCAAAACAAAGTGCCACAGACTGGGTGGCTTAAACAACAGAAATTTATTTCTCATAGCCTAGAGGCTAGAAGTCTGAGATGGAGGTGTCAGCAGAGTTGGTTTCTTCCAGGCCTTCTCCTTGGCATGTAGATGGGAGTCTTCTCTCTGTGTCTTCACGTGGTCTTTTCTCTCTGTGTCTTGTGTCCTAAGCTCTTCTTAAAAGAACATCAGTCTTACTGGATTAGGGTCCACCCCAATGAACTCATTTTACCTCGATTACCTCTTTAAAGGCCCTATCTCTGAATATGGTCACATTCTGAGGGAGTTATGGCTTCAACATATGAATTTTGGGGGGACACACTTCAGCTCTTACCAAGCAGGAAGGAGATCTTAGAGATAGTTTAGCTCAAATCCGTCATTTTAGAAAACAGATGAGCTGACTTGTTCAAGGCCACACAACTAATAGACCGCAGAGACCCAACATGGACCTACACCTAAGGAACACGATTTTCTCCTTTACCTTTTGTTTCTGTATAAAGCCCAAAGCAAACTCAGAAAGGGTTGGCTCAAAACGCATGAAATTGACTAAAAGGCCGCCATCTATGCTTATTTTACTCAGGCTTTTTTATATGTGTTCAGTGGAGAAAAATGTTAATTAAAATTTTTAAAAAGTTTCTTCTACACTGAAACAACTTTACATGGAAAAAAAGCCAGGCACAGTGGCACGCACCTGGTAGTCCCAGCTACTCGGGAGGCTGAGGCGGGAGGATCGAGGCTGTAGTGTACTGTGACCGTGCCTGTCAATAAATAGTCACTGCACTCCAGACTGGGCAACACAGGGAGACCTTGTCTCTGTAAAAGAAAAAAGATGTGATGAACATAAAGCCTGGTATATTTCACTACTTTCTGATTTATAGGTATATTTTTATATGGTTATAATCATCATGTACCTGGTATTTTGTTTTTCTGTTCCCCTTCTTGTTTGTTATAGACATTTTCAATTATATCACAGTATATTCCACAAGATTAAAATTGTTTAATGGTCATAGACCATTTTCTCCTGTTGATATTGCACAGTTTGCTAAACCATTCTTCTTTCTGTACCTCTCCCTCTCTTTGCTATACATATACATGGCTATAAAGTAAAGCAAGTAGTATTTATTAAATGTCTACACTGCAAAGTGCTTAATGTATAACGTAATCATGCTTTTCACAAATGTTTTTGAAAATAATTTCAAACTTTCTAGGAAAAATTGCAAGAATAGTACAAACAATATCCATATTCCCTTTACCCAGATTTACCTCTTGTTAATATTTTGCCTGATTTCCTTTCTCTCTCTCCATACTTATTTATATTTATGTTTATATTTATATATGTCTTTTATTTGTCTTTCCTAGAGACAGAGTCTTACTATGTTGCCCAGGCTGATTTTGAACTGATCTTAAGCGATCCTCCCGTCTCAGCCTCCTGAGTAGCTGGGACTATAGGCACAGGACATCTTACCGGGCTCATATCACTTTTTTCAGAATCATTTGAAAATAAGTTGCATACATCATGGGTTTTTACCCCTAGATAGATCAGATTTTCTAAGAATAAGGATATTATTTTACATAACGTGGTATAGTTATAAACTTCAGTAAACTTAACATTGGTATAATTCTTTTATTTAATCTACTGTCTATATTCCAGTTTTATCAATGGACCTAGCAATGACCTTTATAGCATTTTTTTCTCCTCCGGTACAAGATCCGGTCTAGTATTCCTATTGCATTTAGATATCATGCCTTTTTAGCCTCCTTTAATCTAGAACATTTCCACAACCTCTTTTTGTTTTTTATGATATTAACATTTTTATAGAAGACCATCCCCCTTCTTCTTTTATTAATAGGATGTTCCTTATTTGGGATTTATCTGGATGATTCCTTATGATTAGGTTCAGGCTATATATTCAGGTTCTGCAGGCCAGAATAAAAGACATCGTGTCTTTCTCAGACAAACCAAGATACTCTTGAGAGTGAAGGAGGGTGTGCTTCCTATGATTATGCCGAGAGAGAGTACAAAGGTGTAAATGTGGACTGTCTCAGGCAAACTGGGATGTATGGTGACCCTATTTATAAAAGGGATTATTCCCATCTTCATAGTGCCATACTGGGACCAGATTGGTTAAATCACTTACCACAGTGAAGGGACCAGAACTTAAGCTCAGGTCTTTCTGATTCTAACACCATCAATTTCCCACCCCCGCCCCCAAACTAGTGCCATTGTATTTATCATAACTCTTCCATACCTGATCATTCATAAAGTCTTGTGGGATCTATCTCTTTAAACATGTCTTTAGAGTTAAATTAATTCAGCAATTCTTTCTTCCTTATACATATGATCTCTGCTCCTACTGAATAAGCTCCTACCAGCAATGTAGTCTTTAGGGTTGTTGACAAATACGGCCACTCCTTCTAGGCACGTGGCAAGATTGAATTTCCCACTGTACTTGAACTTGGGCAATATAATCACAGCATTATACTAATACCTCTATTTTAGAATTTATTCCCGATTTTCTTGTGTTTTAATTCGTTGGGTATGAATTTGTCTCCTGTACCCTGAGGGAAGGACTTGAGTTTGTTTAATATTTAACTCTCTGAGACTATGCTTTGTGAGTAGGTGTTTTCTAAGTGTTTGTTCCACTGGATTAAATGGTTTTTAAAATTTTTTTTATTAAAAATTGTAAGTATTTTTTTTTTTTACCATTTCTTCTTCTTTTTTTTTTTACTGTTTCTTTTAATTATTTTTCTATTTTCTTTCAAGAAAACAGCAGCAGGTATCCACTGGATTAAATTGAAATAATCTTTTTTCCTTTGTTTTGTTTCTGGGTATATTTTTCTCAAATGGGGTGCGGTCGATTGAGTTGTTGGTCCCAATTTTTCACCCCAACTAGATAGGGTTATACACCCGAACCCTTGCCGTGGCCTCAGGGGGAGCCATGCCTCTTCCCTGCCTCTTGCCTCTGTGGCCCTGTGATTTGCTTTGACCAGTGGGATGTGAGTGGTCATGATGCAGAGGCCTGGGATGAGCTTGTGTGGCTGGACTTGTTCTTGTGCTTTTGTCATTGCTAGTGCAGGATGAGGGACATTTAGAGCAGAAATGCCCCAGCTGACCAGAAGACCTGCAGCTGGAAGGAGAGCCATTCTGCTGAGCTCCCAGTTGCAGACCTGGGAGGGTAGTGATAAATACTTCTTGTGGTTGTATGCCACTGAGTTCTGGGGACAGTTTATTCTGTAGCAATATCTGACTGATACAAGATATTATAGGGAATGAATGATTTTATCACTCTTGTTGTATGTTGGTTCTGTTCTCTAGGAATCCTGAAATCAATTTACCATGCTATCAGCATGATGGATGTGTACCTACAAAAAATATTCATGTGGCTGGGCAGGGTGGATGGAGTCTGTAGTCCCAGCTACTTGGGAGGCTGAGGTGGGAGGATTGCTTGAGTCCAGGGGTTCAAGGCTGCAGTGAGCTATGATTGGGCCACTGCACTCCAGCCCGGGCAACAGAGTGAGACCTTGCCTCTAAAAAAAAAAACAAAAAAAAACTAAACAAAAAAAGCTTATGTGTCTCTCTTCAATTTCACCCATAACACCTAATTTTAAATGGCTTAAAATAAGAAAATAGATCAGTAACCATGCCAGCACAGCTTAAGACCTTACATTGCTTTATTTCAGACTGAATCCATTATCTTAAAGTAAGAATTTGGAGTAATAATAAACTCAACAGAGATCTAATTTTCTTTCTCTATCTTTGATAACTATGACTTTAATTTGTAGCATAATTATGTGCAATCCATCTAGTTGGTAATTATATGGTACTGCTAATCCTTATTTTAAGAGAACACTCCTTTTGATAATGATTTTGAAAATTGGAGACATGACAAAATATTTATATTCAAGAACAGTCTCATCAAATGGTATTAATTTCTTTCAGCACCCATGATTTACTATTAAATTGTCAAAGCTTGGCTTTTAATTATATATAGCTATAGATATATATATGCATATGTATATACGTATATATATATATTTTGTCATCAAAATCCAACTGTTATTTCCATAATAAAAATTAAAATGAAACATAGTGGCAAACAATCTTTTATTGTTCTCTAATTGAGAGTTGGCCAATTTATTAAATCTTTAGGCTGTATGACTTTTCCTTCATTCAAAGAACCTACTAGACTAATGTCATGGTTGTAGTTCTACTTGTTTCTTCCACTCAAGAAAGGATGTTAAAATCAACGAGAGCAAGGGTGACATTATAATAACATAACCGTGCCTATTTCCTAAGTTTTGTACATAGTAGGGAGGTTCTTTGCAAAATGGACAAGTATTAGAAATTACTTGTAACATACCTCACTACTTACGGGGATACTCCATTTTATTTTGCATCCATGGTGAAGAACCTCTGTCATGGACAGGGCTCCTAAATGCCACGTTATAATTATGAAAAATAATTGCTTAAGTAATCAGAAAAATAAATGGTATTGTTAAAAAGTTCTACAACTGAGAGCTTGACTGGAGGGAATAACAGAGCAACGGGCCCTTGGCTCTTGAGCTGGTAGTCCAAGTTGAACAAGCTCGCCTTGGGCTTCCTTCGCAAGCACAGTGGAACCAGTCAAAAGAACGTCATGCCAATCTCATCCCCTGACCTTCCATTCAATCAAAAAGCAACAGGCCTTAACAATCATGGAACAAAAACCTCATTGCCCAGTGTAACCTTCCCACCCCGCAGCTGTATGGGCCGCTAATCCGGCTCACAAAACCGACTGTTGTTCTTTTATTTTCCCCGCCCGGGCCCAGCGTGGCGCCCAACTGCTGATCAGCTCTGGAACGTCCCAGCAGCGTGCCGGGGGCTTCCGATGTTTATTTAGCGGGCTGCTGGCTCGGCGGGGCGCCTCCTGGACAGCGGGCTCGGCGAGCGCCATGTACCGGCGCAGCTACGTCTTCCAGGCCCGCAAGGAGCAGTACCAGCGCGCAGACGAGGCGTCGCGCGCCACCGAGCCCGAGCGCCCGGCCGACGATGGCTGGGTCGGGACGGCGAGCCTGGCGGCGCTGCAGGGGCTCGGCGAGCGCGTGGCTGCCCACATCCAGCGGGCCCGCGCGCTTGAGCAGCGCCACGCCGGCCTCCGGCGGCAGCTGGACGCCTTCCAGCGTCTGGGCGAGCTGGCCGGCCCCGAGGACGCCCTCGCGCGCCACGTCGAGAGCAACCGCCAGCGCTCCCGGGAGCTGGCGGCCGAGCGCGCCCGCTTGGAGCGCCAGGGCACCGAGGCGCAGCGCGCGCTGGACGAATTTCGCAGCAAGTAAGCGGCGGCGGTGGGGGAAACCGAGGCAGGGCGTGGGCCTCACCGGCAGCGCGGGTCTGGGAACACGCTGCCGCCCAGGGGTGGAGGGCCTTCTCTGGTCCCCTGGTGACCGATGGCCTCATCCCTGCACCCTGCACGCAGGAGACATATTTTCTTACAATGAGATTAGCATCCATTTGGATGGCACTTCACGGTTTACATGAAATGTATCATTTACTTTTCATATACTTTTGAATTTAGGTATAATTTACATACAATAAAATGCACGGATTTTCAGTGCCTAGTTCATTGAGTTTTGACAAATGTATATGCCTGTGTAACCATCAAAACATGATATTTCCACTACCCAAGAAAGTTCCCTCCACCGCTTTCCCGGTCCATCCGCCTCTCCCCAGACTGGAGACACCCAGTGTTCTGATTTCTGTCGCCACAGATTGATTTTGCCTGTTCTAGAATTACGCAAAAATAGAATCTGACAGTATATACTCATATGTCTGGCTTCTTTTTCTCTGCACAGTGTTTTTCTGATGTATCGATGTTATTTAATCCTCACAGCCTTAGCCTTACTGCACCTATTTTACAGATGAGGAGACTGAGGTTCAGAAAATGTAGGGATTTGGGGCAAAGTCCCTTAGCTAGTGAATTGCTGCCCTGGTACTGGAATTTAAATCCTGATTGTGCTAAATCTAATTGTCTTCATGGCATCACGGCTGACACCTGGGAATTGTGTTTCAATGTGAATACTCTAGGGTCTTGCTACTCAGGTGCCGTCCCTAGACCAGCAACGTGGGCATCACCCAGGAGCTTGCTAGAAATGCAGACTCTGGAGCCCAGCCTAGAGCTCCTGAATCAGAATCTGCATTTTAATAAGGTCTCCAGGTGATTCGTAGTTTAAGAAGTTAAACATTGAAGTTTAAGAAGCCCTGGTCCAGGGTATGGTCTCTCCTCCCCACAGATCGAATTATGTGTTAAAATCAACCAGGAGCTGTTAAAAAGAAAAAAGATGCTCAGCAATTTGTCAGCATCTTTCCAAGTTCTAAATATGTGTGCTCTTTGACTCAGGAGGCAACTTTGAGGAATTTATTCTATGGAGTTACGAAGTAGCGTGCCTGCAAAGATAGTCACTGCAGCATGATCTGCAGTAAGCCTTGAACTAACCTAAATGCCCCTTAGTAGGAGACAGATTGTTTAACCATGTAAGAGATGTATTCATTTAAAAATCATATAAATTAATTTAAAAATACAGATGCCCACACCCTACTCCTGGATCTCAACGGGGGTGGGGGGGGACCCAGGAACTTTAATTTAAAGAGCTCCACTGGTAATTCCAGCGAACAGCCAGATTTGGGAACTGCTGGTATAGGGTAGCCAGAAGGATTTCTCTAAACCCGCTCTGTTTGAGTTCCAGTTTCTCAATTTGAATCTTGGGCAGGTTACTCAACATTGTGTATTGAACATATTTATCAGATTACATTCATTGATTCAGTTCCCATCAACCCTTCTGTTTTAGGTTTTGATCCATAGAAACAGATTTGGAGCTGGAAGAAGGGACCTGTTACAGCCCTTCATGGGGAAACTGAGGCTTGGAGAGTGCCTGTGGGTGGTAGGATTTGAACTCGGGTTTTCTTGCTCTGGGCTTATACTCTTCCCAGAACACTGTGTCTTGAGAAAATCCATTCTTGGGCTTCTGTAGTGTGAGGCCCTTATTCAGATGAAGCTTGTTCTTCTCTGAAGCAAAGGAAAGTGCTGTAGTTCAGACAGCCAGGGCAGCTCGATGGATTGTCAGGATACCCTGGATCCCTAGATGGCCTTTTCCTGGGCTTCAGACCATAGTCTACTGTCATTTGCTGGGTGAACATGACAACCATGAGCCCTCATTGAAGGAATGGCCATGCTGAGTTTTCCTGATCTTTTCACTTGGTTCTGAGTTATATGCCCATCATGGAGCAGTTCCTTTAGGCTCTGATTTATTTTAAAATTCCCATTAATTTATTCTCTCCTATTGACCCCCTTGGAGAAGTTTTGATATTTGGGCTGTGGTAGTGGGATTTGAAAATCATTATACAAATTGCACCCTTCCACGTCCATGGGTGTGCCAAGTGTGCGCACACACATGTATTCACACCGAGTGTGGTTTTATATTCCAGAAGTGAGCTGATGTTTAGTCAAAGCCAAGTGAAAATAATATAGAAATGGGACAATGTAGGCAGCCATGGCTCCATCCCAGTGTTAGGCATGTTCTCTACCTGGGTAGTTGAATAATTTCAAAATCAAGTCTTTAGTGTGTCAAAGACTAAATAAAACAGGAACTAAATAAAAACAAATAAAACTACCACAATACAATGATAAATAGAGTTGATTATCCAAATTGCTGAAAACCACAAAATAATTTATGTAAAACAATCAGTTCAGTGGAGCCAAAGTTTTTTTTACTTTATGAACTCACTTATGTGATTATATGAATTCTTATCATGAATTCTTTATAATGAAATCACTTATCTTTAATATAATGTCTAGACTTGTCTTGACAGCATGAAAATTACCCATGACATGATATCATGTCAATGTGTTGATTATCAAACATGTTTTCAAGTTACAGAAAATCTTAGATGTTTCTGGCAGGAAAGGGCAATAAACAAATTAGATTATGTTAACAGTTTTATTCTAAGAGCTAATTATACATTTAAAAAATAATTTATGGCTTCATTAGACCAACACACAAAAGAAACTGCTAAATATGACATCCTGGTGTGAATGTAAAACCTGTGTAGTTGTTTGCTTACTGGTTAGAGCTGAACTTCTCAGATAGTTTTAGATCTGGGAATGTGTTCACAGTGCACATATTCCTAATTGTTTTTCCCTGAGTTCAGGACTTTTAATTCTGAGAACCCAGCAGCATGGTTTTCTAGAGTCTTTCATGGTTGTGAAGTACTTTACTTAAACCCATGGCATGGATGTGCAAAGGCACAGAGAGCTTTGTGGGTTGAACTGAGTGTTAATTAGGATTGGTTTCAACTGCAAATGACATAAACTCCAAAGTGCCATTGGCCCATATCAGACCCATTAGGATGGCTACTAAAAAAAAAAAAACAACCCCTCCCTCAAAAAACCCAGAAAATAACAAGTGTTTGCAAGGATGTGGAGAAATTGGAACCCTTGAGCACTGTTGATGGGACTGTAAAATGGTGTAACCATTGTGCAAAATGGTATGGCAGTTCCCCAAAAAATTAAAAATACAATTACCATATGATGTAGCAATTCCACTTCTGGGTATATGGCCCAAAGAATTGATAGCAGGATCTCGAAGAGATATTTCTACACTTATGTTCATAGCAGCATCATTCACAATAGCTAAAATGTGGAAGCGACGCAAGGGTTTATTGACAGATGAATGGCTAAACAAAATGTGGTCTGTACATGCAATAGAATATTATTCAGCCTTAAAAAGGAGGGAGATTGTGACATATGCTACAACACGGATGAGCCTTGAGGACATTATGCTAAGTGAAATAGGCCAGTAACAAAAAGACAAAAACTATATGATTCCACTTATATGAGGCAGTTAGAGTAGTCAAATTCATAGAGACAGAAAGAATGGTGGTTGCCAGGGGCTGGGAGACGGCTGAATGGGGAGTTAGTGTTTAATGGGGAGAGAGTTTCAGTTTTGCAAGATGAGGAGTTATGGAGATGGTTGGTGGTGACAATTTCACAACATTATGAATGAAAGGAAAAAGTGCCATTGGCTTATCCAAGATGGAAGTTGGTTTCTCTCTTGTATATGGTCTGGGTGAGCAGTTTACTATGATGCTCTGCAGTATTCGAGACCCAGAAGGTTCTGCGTGGCCTTCAAGAGGGCAGCATCCGTGCTTCAGGCCATAAGATGGAGGAAGGGAAGCAGATGAAGGGGCAAAAGGCACCCGCACCATGGCTTACCGAAGATCTCTGGAAGCTGCCGCAGACCCGTGCTTCCATCCCACTGGCCAGGACTCAGTCCCATGGCCACGCTAGCTGCAAGGAAGCCTTAGGAATGTAGTTTCCCTTCTAGGCAGCCCTGTGCCCACCAAAGAGCAAGGACTGTAACTCCTGGAAGAAGGAGAGAATGGATATTGAGGGGCGGCTTACAGGGAACAGCGGAGGAGTCATTCAGGACGGGGTCTTCTTCTTTCATGTAGGGGTTAGATTCCCCCAGGGGGGATCCCTCACTGACCAGAATGATTTCTGGGGTCTCTCTGCTTCTTCCATCCTTATTATTTTCTCTGGAAGTCCAGGAAGAAATTGACTAGGGGAAAAATACACCTGCTCCTAGTATCTGTTGCTTTATTGCTTTATTAATCTTGTCAATGTTTGAAGTGGGGCTTTCCCTGCTCTCCCCAGGCAGTGTGGTGTGGTTATCTACGCACTGTTTTTGGTGTCAGACTCAAATCTGAGTCCGGACTCCTCTCTTCTCTTAGTTGGGAGTCCTTCTGAAGCCAAGCCCGAGAAAGGGATTTGAGGGCAAGTATCTTCTTTGGGGGGTGCCCGCGGGGAGCATCAGTAGGGGAGTGAGGAAGTGAGACAGGAAGGGAAGGCATTATCAAGCAAGTTACCGATGATTTTATCCAAGAAATTACCATCATTGTCATCGTGCGTAACTGGAGCTCAACCTGGTGGGTGTAGAGTAGCCTCAGTTATCCCAGTGGAGGAGAAGGGAGCTGGGGTATTTATGCACCAGGTCGCCTCCCTCAGAGGTTGAAGGCAGCTTCCAGAGGCCCTGACTCTCTGGCACATCCAGCGTACCCTGCCCGCCAGCCCAGGAGAGGCCTTCGCTGTGCAGGAGTGATGCCACTGGGGTGAGGGCAAAGTGTGGTAGCATCTACCTATGGCCTCGGGCAAGTTTCTCAGCCTCAATGTCCTCGTCTTTCACACAGTAATAACAATAACTGCTCTCTTCCAGGGTGTTGTGAGGATTAAATGACATAGTCTAGAAAAATTGACATGATGCACACGTCAACAAAATAGTATAGGGAATCCAAATGAGGTCAGGTTAATGGTGTCTGTTGTAGATCATGTAGGGTGGCCTCCCAGGCTCGGTGCTGCACTTGGGTTACAGATCTGCTGAGATATAATTCCCTCATCCTTGGGGTGGCTGGGCAGGAGGGGCTAGGGTTGGGGGTTGGAGCCTCTAGGCTAGGAGACTTGTGTTCCACTGACTGCTCCCTGTTGCACCACGCTCCACCACGCACTGTGCAAATATTCCCACTTTCCGTGTGAGCCACAGTGTGAAAAGGATTGGGAAGCAGTGGGCTAGGAAATGCAGCCTTAGCTACTACTTTAACATTAGGAACCTCTCCTTAAAGCAGAGGGTGTAGTACTCAGATCGAATTTAGTGCTGATTGTGTGATCCACGCATATATAATCATGGAAGCCGCCCAACTCTTGCTTATATGTCCAATTTGCAGGTATGAAAATGAGTGTGAATGTCAACTGCTGCTAAAAGAAATGCTTGAACGGCTTAACAAGGTGAGCTGAGCACATCCTTGGGTTTTTTGTAGCTTGATTCAGTGTGGAACCGAATGGCAGAAGCGATTGTTTCACGTGCCTCCTCTCTGTTATTTGAGGATTCACTGACTTCTTTTGCAGTTGCTCTCTTTCTTGATTCCTAATTTCAGCTGAGTCTTTGTGCATCCACTCACACACCCCTACGCACACTCCTCTACCCCAAGATACACAGTCTCACGAGTGAAATGTACATCATGAAGCTTGTCGGTTATGCTAGGCTAGCAAAACATGCCAACATTAAAATGACAAGCTGCTGGTTTACTGTTTGTATATCCCAAACAGCAAACTTAGGAAGGAACTTGCTTTGGGCAGTGCTTGTTTGGATGCAGTGATACCTCTGTCCTGTTGGCTAAGAGTCTTGAGATTGCTGCTCCACAGGAAAAGTCTCAGGAAAACAGAGGAAGTAATTTCCATTTGCCCTCAAGCTCCCTCTTCTCATAGCATGAAAAGTAGCCGCATGGGGCCTACCAGGGATTCTTAGCTTCTTTTTGGAGACCTTCTGGCAGGGGTTGTGTGGAGTTATTCTTTGCAGGGTGACTTTGCTCTTGGGTTTCTCCATCCTCCTCCTAACCGATTGGATTTTGTGCTTTAGCCGGGAGAACTCCACTACCAAATAATCCTGTCCAGCGAGGCTTGGACAAAACCAGGAATGGCCAATAGCTTCAAGCATTGTCCTTTTCTGATTATTTTTGAGCTCAAATGTCAGAGTGGAAGGAGCCGGGGAGACTATGTGGTTGAAGGGTTGCTTACTGAGGGCACATGGGCTGCCATGCCCGCCCTCTTCCGTGCTTATAACCTCATCATAATCACTGATGAAGCAGCAAACTCTTCCCTGCTGTACCCAGATGTGCCTTCAGATCCTTCTCCACATGGAACTCCAAGCAACCACTTTAGACAGGGTTAGAATGGCTTTGTCCAGCCTCTGTTGTCTAGGATTATTCTGTTACTTGGTGGGAAAATCAGAGATAAAATCTAGGGAAATGGAATTTTGCTTTGTCTACGTTACCTGTCTATGGGGTCCCTTCTCTGTGTGAGCATATAATGTGTTGTCTAAACCAGGACGCTTGTGTGAAAAGGGATGCTGTCAGCCGCTGTGCGGGTTAGTTCCTGTAAACTGGGACCGTCTCAGGCCAACAAGGATGACATATGAGCACCCCAGATATAAACACAAAGATGGTGGTGAGCATGTGTTGTAGGAAAGCCCTAAAGACGCAGGCTCAGTGGTTCTCCTGGGGAGTGACAGCCCCAAGGCTGTTGGAAGTCTGGGCTGGGAGTTGGGCCTTATTCGCCCAACATCGCCCAGCTCTTCTGCTGACACCTGTAGCTCACCCCCATTCTTAAGTCTGTTGGCAATCCCAGGCTGCCAGAGGGGGCCACTGTCTTGTCCACAGAGCACTGTCTTCTGGGACATAGGTACATACCTAACACCCTTCACTTAGGTGCCAGTCCAGGCCCTCCCAAGCCCCCTTCTGAGCACGTAGTGCTTTGTGAGTATTTGTCCTCGCTGCAGGCAGGGCTTTCTCATGACTTACTTCTAAGGTTGTCACTCATGCAGTGCCATCTTGGGCATTCCTCCCCAAAATGGGGTCCTTCTTTTTACTCTTGATGGAAAATGACAGTGGATTTAAAAACAAGCCCAAACCTTGTGTTGTTTTTTTTTCTTATTACAAAAGCAATACATATTCTCAGTAGAAAAATAAGGCAATACAGATAATGAAAAATAAGGAAAAGCCATCTTTCCATTCTACCACCCAGAGAACGCAGATCTACCACCTTCATGCATATTGTGACACAGAGTGTGGACATTTGAAGTATCAGTCCCATCAGAATGAATATTATGGGAAGGTTCTGGGGAAAGATGCTACCAAGAACACGGGTGAGGCCAGCACAGGGAATCGGTGTGACTGTTTCCTGGGTCCAGGGTAAGACACTGCTGCCCGCAAGTGAGCTGTGCGGTCCAAAAGAGGAATGTGGCCTGTTAGTAGGATCCTCACGCTGTCATTGAGTACCTGTGAGACTGTGCGTGAATTGCCTCATCTTGCTAAGCCTCAGCTTCTTCATCTGTGAAATGGGCACAATAGTGGTCCCCACCCATCGCAGTGGAGGTCTCTCTGTGCACCTAATGTGAATTAAATGATGTTATAGTGTATATGACCCGCCTGTCACATGGTGGCGTTTGATTCATGATCACGGAAATTATTTGAGAGCACCTGATGCGACAGACCACATCAAGTGGGACCTCGAGTGCTCCGTCATCCACCAGGCCAGTGTGGTTTTCTCCAGGGCGTGGGGTGCAAAAGCTTGGCGGAATGGGAGATGATTTTAGCTGGTGCATGGAGAAGCAATATTTTGTAGTTGCGAATTTTTTATGATTACCTTTTATTTATAGCAGGTGACATTAAAATTTCCTTTTCAAATAGATCTAAGTAAAAATGAGTCAATTTAAAGAAAAATACAGAGTGAATAAGAGTGCAGGTGGTACTTGAATGTAGCAGAGATCGTGACCCAGCGTGCAGATGCAGGAAGTTGGAGAGGGCCCTGCGCTGGCTTGCGGGAGCCTTGGAGCAGTCTCGTGGTGACGGGCAGAGCAGGTCTTAACCCTAGAAATGACCCAGTCCAACCCTTTCTCTTTGCCAGTGGAAACTCACCCTTGGTGAGGTTAAATGACCTCAGAGCCCCACAGCTCAGCCGTGGTTAGTGTAGACAGGAGTCAGTGTCTCTTGTGTTGGTGGCTCATTCTCTGCCTCGTAAGAACTGTCAGGGAACCGGTGTGGCTTAGAGCACAGACACAAAGCCAGAGTGCTCTCAGTTAAAGCTGCTCCGGAGCCCTTGGTGTTGGCGCCCCGTCCATATTGCCTGGGCCACGCTGAATGTTCTGGTGGCTTTCTTCATCTCTCTGGCTGTGGGAACATGTGGACAGTCCCAAAGTGCTGGGCGTTAACACCCCAGGAGCGAGCCTCAGCTGCTGACGGAAAGGAGTAGGTGGGTAAGTTTCCCAGCTGCCCTGCCCTCATGGCAACAGTTCAGAGATGAGTTCCATACAGTCCCTCAGGGGGTTCTCAGCTCAGCAGGACTGAGCCCATTGCCCACAATGGTAACCTCTCTTTGACACACCTTTATTGGCTTTGTTCCCTTGCCTGGGTCACTTCCCCTCCTCTACCTGTGGATCCTGGGATGGCCTCCCAAATAAATGACAGGTAGCCAATCTTTGCCACGGAGTCCACTTGTGAAGAACTCAGAAGCCCCTCAAGGGGGTGGCTAGGTGAACATTGCACCTTGTTCTCTGTCTGTTGAGATCATCAGATTAGAAGAAAGAGGCTAAAGTCCACATCATGTTGGCTGGTCAGGTCAGTGATTTTGGTGGACAAGTCTTTGGATGTCTCAGGTAAACAAGGTTTTCGTTGTCAGTTCAATTTCAGTGTCCATTTACTTTGGCCTCACTTGTGCAAGGGATTCATCCCTCAGTGTAGCCACGGGAAATCAGTGACCTGGACTTTGAATCCTGCTTGGAAAATATCATAATGAACATGAAAGGGCTGATTGCTGCTGCTTTCACAAAACTGCCATGCATCAGTTCCTGCTGCCCATGTAATTAAAGCTCCAGAACAGAGCTCCTGTGTTTTTATCGCCAGTAAGCTAAAGCCAGCCACTCTTTGCTATGCACTTGGAAGTGAACTAAATTCCTCAACATACTACTTACATACTGTGGCCAAAGGAAAATTGGTTATTCGAATTTTCAGCCTTTTGATGTCGTAAGAATTCCAGGTGACTTTGAAAGATTCGGGTTTGGCTAACCTCTAGAACTCATGGTCACCAAACATGTACCTATGAGGTTATAGTCCTCAATAATGCCTGACTTTGCTTATCTTAAGGAAACTATAAGGAGTAGACTTGAATGTTTAGCTCTCCTTTTTTCTTTAAAATCCCCCAAATTTTAAAATGATGTGGGTTCTAGTCAAATGCTTTCACTGAAAAACAATTAAAAATATTTAAAGGCTGACATATGTGCTTTTCCATGTCATTCGTGTGTCTCCTAAAGTCATCTGTAGAAAACAGCAAGAGGCCAGGGAGTTTAGGCATGAAAACATGGGGACATGAAGATTCTACCTTCAGGACTATGTCTTCATGTGCCCAAGAATTCCCCAGAGCCTGGAAATGCATTTCCAGAAAAGAGAAGGAGAGGAAATTGGAAAGGAAGAGTTTAGGAGGAGGCTGAGGGTGGAAAGGCTTGAGGAAGGAAAAAGGGCAGAGGAAGAGCAAGGAAGAATGCAAAGGGAGGGAGAGTTGAGGAAACTGAGGCAGAGGAAAGCGAGAGGGTGGAGACACACAGCACTTGCCTGGCGACCTCCTCTAGGCCAGTGTTAGCACCTGTAAGAAGAGTGGCCTTAATGTGCTTGGAAAGGCTTTTTATATCCAGGGTTGAAGAAAAGTGTTTTTAATTAAATCCTAGCTAAGTATAAATCTTTATGAATTTGAATATCCATCATTTAACAGTTGGGTTTTTAATGGAGTTTCTAGAATCCCAGTAAATAAGTTGGCAAGGCTGATTTTCGAGGGTGTGTTGAACTTTGTTTCTCTAGTCCCTTTCTTAAAAATGGCTGTCAGTAGCCTAGACCGGTGGTCCTGAAACTTCAGTGAGTATCATTGTCACCTGGAGGGTGTGTTAAAACCCAGATTCCTGGGCCCCAGCCCTAGAAATTTTAATCCTGTGGGTCTGTGATGTGCTGGAGGATTTGCAATTCTAATCAGGTCCCAGGTGGTCTGGTCCGGGACCACACTTTGAGAATCACTGGTCTCGATCTAGAACATACACATTAGCAGGGTTGGAATGTTTTCTAAAATTAGACTATTGACGTAGAGTCTCAATTCAGAAAAATCTACATGCTTCTGTTGGTGAAGCTTTTGAAAATTCAGCTGACAGCATCCAAAGCATAATAAAAATACAAGCGTCTACACATTTCTGAGTTCTGGTGCAAACAAAGAAAACACTTTCAAAACAAATTTTCCTCAACGTATCAGCAACCGCACATTCCAGTGGCACCTACTCACCTTTGGGGGTTTTGGGGAAAGTTTGTCAGGTGATGCTCTTCAAAGCAAGACAATGTATTTGCAGAAGCATCTGGTTAATCCCTATTTTAAGGACAAGTACTGACTGGCCTTGAGCAGTTTTAAAGACTTGACTGAAGGGACCCAGGGGTGGTGGTTTTGGCATGATCCTAAGAGGGAGGTGGGAAAGAATGGCTGGCACCCCGAGGTTGGGACCAGGACTCAGCATTTAGCTTTTGACTGGTACAGAGAA
>CAUYSK010073737.1:0-23193 GCA_963575035.1 Avahi laniger | reverse complement strand
TTGTGCCTCAGTATAACGCCCAGTGTTGGGAGTGTAAAGTAGAGATACCAGGAACAACCACAAAAACCACAAACAGGAGAGAGTCGATCAAAAGAAAACATATTACCAGTTCGCCATATCAGGACAGTGCAGCTGTTTCCGGCCAGCATCGGGACTGCTATTGACCAGCATTCTTGGTTAACTGGCGCCGACACAAAAATTAAAAATCCTGGGGCTTGGAGCCAACCAATCAGGAGCCAAAACAATCCTCCGCTTTCAAAGGGACCAATGGACTAAGGGGGGGGGGGGTGGTGTGCCCCGTGTGTCGTGTAAAGCCTGCATGTCGTGTGCCGCCGGTGTGTCATGTATAAAAAAAAATATAAAAACTTCGCCTATACCCCAGGACGGGGTCCTTGTTCATAGGGAGACCACTACATAGGTACTCTGGGACTTAAACCCTGACTCGAACTAAATAATAAACTCCTTTGCCTTTTACAGCCTCGGTGACTCTGCCTCTCTGTTCCTGGGGCCGAGGAAAACTGGGTCTAACACCAGGGCCTCTTCTCTGATGGACTTGGAGGCCAGGGGCTTCTTTTCCTGGTGCCTGGAGGGTCTCACCTCTGCAGAGCTGAGGCAGTGGATTTCAAGGGATCATTTGCAAATTCTGCTAAACTTAGAGACAACGTTATATGAAAAGCATTTTTCAGGCTATAGTTCAAGCATTTTTAAGGGAAGACCTCTCCATTAGTTTTCCTACTACTTGATACAGGTGAAATAGTTTTGGGGGTACAAATTTCAGTCTACATAATTCAGGTATACAAAAGTAGAACTTTATTTCTCTTTAACTGAATTTAACACTTGGTATGGAGCAAATTGTGTACCCAAAAAAGATATATTGAAGTCCTAACCCCCAGCACCTCAGAATATGATCTTATCTGGAGACAGGGTCTTTATGGAGGTAATCAAGTTAAAACGAGACATTATGGTAGGCCCTACTTCAATATGACTGGTGTCTTTACAAAAAGGAGAAATTTGGACACAGACCTGCACACAGGGAAAACTTCATGCCACAATGAAGGCAAGGATCAAGGTGATGCTTCTATAAGCCAAATAATGCCAAAGATTGCCATTGAACCACCGGAAGCTAGCAGTGGAGGCCTGGAACAGATTCTCCCCCTCTGTACTCAGAGGGAACCAACACTGTTGATACCTTGATCTCTGGGTTATAGTCTCTAGAACTTTAAGACAATAAATTTCTATTGTTTAAGCCACCCAGTCTGTGGTACTTTGTTATGGCAGCCTTAGCAAGCTAATACAACTCTTAATTCTTCTTTTTCATTGATGGTGATAAACTTGATCTTGCCAATTCAAAGCAAATTTGGGAATCTTCACTGCACTCAGTCTCTTTTGAATAATACTCAGGCAGTTCAGACTTTCTCTCCTTCTCTCCCCTCCTGTCCTTTTCTCCAGGTTGTGGCCCTAGGCAGAGGTATCTGTCCTCTTTGGATCCTGCTGCCATGTCTCTATTTCTCTTTGTTGTGTTAGCTCTAAACACTCTGTGTCTATTGCGGAAGTGTCCACTCTTCACATGTCCCCCAGCTTTAGGTTACACTGGGTCCAACCAATTTCCTCAGCGTCAACACCCTCATCTTAGCAATGAGTCTCCTCCAGGTCTTTTAGCTCATTCTCAGCCCCATCTACACCTGTCTTGAGTGATATGGTGGATGAGGGTGGGATTATGCAGGGGTAGGGGAATCTTTTAGATGTTGTCCTGAGCCTGTCTCTGGGGCCACAGACGACCAGGGCAGGGAGGTGGTAGTCCCAGGACATATCTTAGCCACCCCAGACCTATTTCACCATGACTTTACCTCTCCTCTGGCTACCCATGTGCTAAGGGACTCTCTGTGATGCCAAGATGTATGAAGTCTGAGGCATCATTGTAGCAATTGGAAACTGGAAACATTCTGAAAGCCCATCAGTGGGAGAATAATTAAATAAGTGAAAGAGTATCCATATTATGGAATGCCATGCATCTGTTAAAATGTGTAAGGGAGCTCTTTTTATCCTGACAGGGAAAGAGCTCCAAGACATATTAAGTTCTGCAAAAACATGGATGGTATAATTCCGTTTTTGTAAAAACAAAACTATATATGTGTGTACGGATGCAAAAGCACAGAAAATCCTGGGCATATGTCTAAATTAACAGTGCTACCAACAGGGAACATATGGATTGGGAGAGAGAGGCAGGTATGTGAAAGAAAATCTTCCCTTTTTTCTTAAAATCCTTTTGTGTTATATAAAATATTAATTGGCCTGTATTAATGAATTATGAAATTTTAACAAGTAAAAAAAGCAAAATGCATCAAATAGCATAAATCATACTGAGAATGGCCTGTCTATCCCCTTTCTCAGTACCTCTACAGTAACCTGTTCACTCTCTTTATTAAGTTTGAAAAGGATCAGGTATACTTGTGGGCTTTCATGGAATTCTCTTTTTCACTGAGATATTGTTAGTGCAAAACTTTAATGAATAAATAAAGGACCAGAAAATACAATTCCCAATTGCCCTCCAGACCGCAGCCTCTGTTGTCACTGAGGTCTTTGGCAATCTAAAAGAAATAAAGTTGAATCAAGTAACAAGAGGAAATCAATACCTTATTCATGTTAAACCTGCCCTAATGCCCTCCATTATGTGACTCGCCACGCAGAGAATGGATCCATTTCTCTTCTGGTGGAACATGGGGGCTCTAAAATTTTCATTTATATATATTAATTTTTAGGAAAAGAACTTCATTCATGGAGCTATTTCCTCTCTCTATAAAACTGATGGATTAATAGCACAGTTTCAGAGCCCCTTATGTTTGAGCTCCAGTTCTGCATACTAAGTAAATATTCTAAGAAATGGTTCTTGGGTCAGGACAGGATAATAACGGTCATTAATAACCATCACTCATTACAAGGTCCTTCATTCTCTGAGCTCTTCTAACCTGCTGTTTATAAATGCTTTTTAATGTGCCAAATGCACTTCCCTACCCCTCCCAAGCAGACACTCACTTGGAGAGAGGTTAATTGCTGCTGCCTTTATGAGCCCTGACCTGTGCAGACAGCATTTTCGGATCACTTCTCCCACCTCTGAGGTAGAGGTTAATGGTCACCATGCAAGACTGCTTGGGACAGGGATTGGTAGAATCTAATTACTGGCTCTTGTGGGTGGAGCCATGAGTGTGTGTTTATGAACAGGGTGGGCTGAAGTAATCTCCAAGTCTTCGTGCTGACTACCTTCTGGAAGCTATTGTTCTTTTGAAGACCCTAAGGAAATTATATCTTTATTGTGAATCTAAAATGTCCCCTATTAACTCTCTCTGTTGCCTTTACCGCATTTGTATTGCTTGAAATCTGCCTGATCCAGACGCAGTCAAATTACTTCCTCATTTTGTCTAAGAGAACCTAGATTATTTCTGTTTGTGTAACCACTATCCCCACTGTGGGTCCCTGTCCTCATTTGTTCCCTGCCTCCTCTCCTCAGCAGCCCCCTCCTCAACTGATAAATTCCCCAAGGGTTCAAGAGCACAGTTCTTTCTAAACAAGTTGTAGCCGATTTCCTGTTTTCTGCTTTTTTTTTTATTTCAGCATATTATGGGGGTATAGATGTTTAGGTTATGTAAAAATATGGAACGCTTCACGAATTTGCATGTAATCCTTGCGCAGGGGCCACGGTAATCTTCTCTGCCTCGTTCCAATTTTTAGTATACGTGCTGCTGAAGCGAGCACTGTTTTCTGCTTTTTGAAGATGTGTCTGGACACCTTAAAACACAGATTCTTGCATCTTTATTGTCTTGAGTCTTTTAGTAGGTGACTAAGTCATTAGAAGTAAGAAAGAACAGGCAGGATTGATGGTGAACGTTGTGAGTATAGTTGAAACTTGAAACAGTATTTGCAAGCTATCGTTAATATGATTTTTCCCTCTGATTTATGTATGCGTGATTCAGTAATGTATATCAACATTTATTTTGTCAGTGGGCCACATTCTTTATTCTCTGAAACTCCTGGAAAACAACATTGCTCTGTTCTTAACAAGCCAGTGAATATTCTGCATATATACACATCCCCCTGCCGTGAATTTTTGAGGCAGACATTTTTTTCTGTGAGGGCAGGAACTAAAATTTAAAAGCACCTCGCCTGACAAATAATTAGGGAATTATTATTCTTAAACCAGATGCCAAAACAAATCACCTCCCTAAAGTGATGTGAGATCTCCTCAAGCTGCGCTTGGTAATATTAATAAATGAAAAGATGCCTCTGCCCACAGCTTGCCATTTCTGCATCCCCCACCCTGCAGGCAGCAAAGACTGGAAGCTTTGGGGCTCCTTTAGGAGGTTTAAGCCTGTCATCTAGCGGTACTCGGTAGAATTACACAAATACTCCGTGAAGTTTAAAAATAGCATCTGCTGGAATTTACCAAAGGTGTCACTAGCATGTACTCACAAATGGAATCTGAAGTTGGGCTGTGCTTATTCTCTGATAGGTACCAAGAGCTCTAAAGCTTGAAAATGACCACCAAGGCATCTTTGACATCTTGCCTTCAGAAAGCAAGTGAGAAGGCGGATGCGGAGGGTGGGAACTCTATTGTACTTCCAGGTTCTTCCTATAGAATCTATAAAGCTGAAAAGTGGGACCGTCTGGGATGCCAGTGACTGCAGCCACCTTCAGTTCTAGACAAATGGGTAATTTCTTAAGTAGAACAACTTCAGGCTTGTTAGTTCAAGTGTCGTTTGCAGATACACCTGGAAAAATCGTAGCAGGTGGTGCAGTAGAGCACCCAGTTTAAGGGCTGATCCATCCATTGGTTGCTCAGCAAATGAAAATTAATGATGCCTGCTAGTAGTTGGGGGATTTTCCTTTAACCTGGACAAATGGGAATTTAAAAAAAAAGAGGATGTCTTCAAGCTGTTTCTTCTGTCTTATTCTTTTTAAAGGTTAGAGAATTCTGGAGGGTTTGCTTTTGAAAAACTATTGGTTAGATTTCAATGATTTTCCCACATCCTGCTCCTGCTTTCTACACGTTCTAGGAGTTGTTAAATGACACAGGAAGGTTGTTGCTGTATATTTCAATCTATCTGGAGGTCAGAACATGAGAAAAAGAGGGGGAAATTAGGCTCATCAAGATAACCAAGCTCACTTAAGAAGTAAGAGCAAGTTTGAAGGGGCTGAGTAATTTACACATTTTCAGACACAGCTGTGTAATTCTTTTCAATTTTCCCATCTGTGAGCTGGAAATGAAGGGAATGATCAAATTTACCAACTGATTATCTTCAAGGTTGTTAATACAATGGGACAACGTCTAAGGATGTTAGTGTAGCAGGGTATATATACTCTATCATAAAGGGTATGCCGACAGATTAAATTTGATGGGTTTTTCCCATTTTTTTTTTTTTTTTTTTTTTTAGTGTGATTTGATTCACAGTCAGGTTGGGAACAGAAAATCACCTTGAAGAAAATGTTCCTTGTTCATCAAAGAATGCTGGAGTAGGCTCCCTTGGTTATGTAAAGATAAGTAGGCCACCTGGTCCCAGGAGAAGTGTATAACAAAACATCCTGTTCTTTGAGTACTTTAGAAAAGGTTGTCTCTTATCTCTTGGGAGGAATTAGTGGCACTAGCAGCGGGGAGGGCTGGCTATGTGTTGAACACAGTTGTGTGGTCAAGTAAGATGAAAATTAATTAAATGCTTTTTGGATTTAGTTGATCACTCCCTGTTTTCAAAACACTTGTCTTACTTTGACTTTTGTGCCCAAACATTCCTGCTTCTTGCCCTGCTCACTGCCACTTTTGCCTCATCTCCTCTGTGAGATCATGCTTTTCTGACAATTCTGTTAGCCTTCTGCAAGGGCTTGGTCCCGCTGAAATATAATTTTCAAAAAGGTAAAATCAAGGCCGTGACACATGTAAGTATACTCAAGTAAGTATACTCAGGAATGTTGAAATGAATTTGCTAATAGATGCAAAGTGGTTAATATCTTACAGAACAATAAAATGTAATGCTTGGAGTCATCTCCTTTACAATGCAAAAATCAATTGTATCTCTATGGGGACAAAATTTATTCATAGTGCTGTGGATAACAATCATATGCATTACCATCAATTTTTTACAAATTAACTTTTACCCCTTGAGAGTTGTAAAACTAATAGGAAGACAATCAATGGTGCACAGCTCTATAGAGTGGGATAATTCCTGGAGGGTCCTGTAGACAGTGCTCAGAATTCTCAATAATCTCTATTGCTCATTCCAAGATTTTGGCAATTTTTCCTGATAGTCCTAAGCTACTATCTAACCATTCTATACTCTTTCCAGGCAATGTCACCTAAGCCATAGTTTCAATTACCTCCAATAACAGCTGACTCTTAAGTTTATATCTTCTACCTAGTTCTCTCAATTCCAAACTATACGTCCATATGCTTACCTGACAACTCCTCTTAGATGTTTTTGAGGCTAAGAGAGAGAGGATAATTTGTTCAAGGTTGTTTAGCTTGTTAGAAGAAGAGCAGAGGTTTGAACTCAGCACTATCTGATTTCAGAACTAGAGCCAAAAGCCTGCAACATTAATAGGAGGTGGTTGTGGAGGTGCCCAAACTTAGGTGGCTGGAACCTATGTGGTAGATCCCTTCTCTTTCTGTCTATAGTGGGAGGGGGAGACTGGAGGTATGGACCTCACCATCTTTCTAGCTGAGCTATACTCAAGAGCCTGTGCTACTGTCTGCCCAAGGTGAGCACTGCTCCACCCTGTTGTCAGGCAGGAGGAGGTGGAAACCCTTTTCTACAGTTGGGGTTTGAGAGACTGGGGATCCTGGTGTTGCACCCTTGATCTAGCTAACTCCTCTTTTTTTTCTGTACAAGGAGAGAGGCCTTTGGGTGGTAGTGGAGTGGGGATAGGTGGGTTTTTCCCATGAGGATGCTTTTCAGGTCTTCTGAGGGTTTTCCACATCTACCCCTGCCCTGCCGACCATGGTTTCTGCTATCCTCATCCCTTAACTTGTCTTTCCTTCAGTGTCCACACATTCCAGAAGAATAAAGTCTGAAATCCCATCAGCCCCTGCCTGTTCTCATAAGTTTAGCAGCAAATTTTGACCTAGGCAGGTGCTTATTTTTCTTCTATGGTCTATTTTTCTTCTTTTTCTGGCTTCCCAGATCTGAACACAAAGAGTGTTCAATCAGTGGGTGATCAGAAGAAAACAAATGACAGAGAGGTGAGGATAGCCAATAAGCAAAACCCTTCCTCAATGGAGAAGAGCTTGCTGTAGAAAAAGTCAATTTCTGCCCGGTAGAAAGTATATGGGAAATATTCTTGAGCAGGGGGAACTCTGCTGCCAGCCAACTCTAACCACTTGCCTGGTGCTTCATCCTTTTTTCTGCCATGGAGTCAGCACCTGTACAATCCCTGTGTTGGCAAAGACCATCTCGGTGGGGACTTATTAACCTTATTGGAAGGGCAAATGGAGGTCAAGTTGCTTGGCCTTAGTGTCTACACAGAAACCAGAGAAAATGCGTCTTTTAGAGCATGCATTCCCTAACATGTAAACATGCTTAGCATTTCTGGATAATCAGTTCTAGTGAAAAGAGAACTGCAGACTAGAGGGTTCAGGGATAGAAATGGGAGGGATACTTATTTTGCTTCCATTTACTTGAGTTACCAATCTTATCACAGAAATGAGCTCTGCCCAGTCTCATCAGGGTAATTGTGTGGACTGCGGCATCCTTGAATCAAGTTCCACCTTAGCTCCTGTAGGGCAGTGGGGAGGGGTGAAAAGGAGCAGCCCTTGCCCAGGTAATTCCTCTTCCCTGACCTTGTGGCCTGCCCAGGGCTATGTACCCCTGCCCACTTTACTGGAATAACTCCTACCCAGGGCTGGCTCTCAGGCCTAAAGTACACTCTCAGACTGTTCTTTCTGAGCATATTCCTAGTGTTAATGAGATTGATGGATTTTCTACAGTAAGAAAATCCTACACACATCTCCTTTGAACTCCTGCACTCTGAAAAGAAAAAAAAAAATCTGCCCATAACACATCTTTTTGGAAATTCTTTTCCTTTTCTTTTTGATCAGAACTGTCTAAAATAGTTTCTAGCTTCGATGACATTTGGTATAGCACTTCAAATATGAATGCCTTAGAAACTGCTTATAATTTTCTTGAATTGAAAAAAAAAGAATATTATTATTATTTTTTTTAGGATCTCTGCCTAGGAATGAGATGAATTCATCCCCTTCTGTCTTCCTCCCTTTCCAGGATCACTTTCCTCTGGTTGTATTTTGTGAAAAAGGAGCTTTGTAAAATATTATTAGCCAGGCACAGCTACTGAGACAGGAGCATCATTTGAGCCCAGGAGTTTCAGGCTGTACTGTGCTATGATTGCATCTGAGAACAGCCACTGTACTTCAGCCTGGACAACATAGTGAGATCCCATTTCTAAAAAAATTATTATTAAATTGAAGTATAATTCACATATAAAATTTATACTTTTAAGTGTACAATTAAGTAGTTTTTAGTATATTCACAAAGTTGGACACTGATCACCATGATCTAATTCCGGAACATTATAATCACCCACAAAAAAATCCTATATCCATTAACAGTGACTCCCAATTCCCCATTTCCCCCAGCCTCTGACAACCACCATTGTACTTTCTGTCTCTATGAGTTTGCTTATTCTAGACATTTCACTTACATGGAATCATACAGCATGTGGCCTTTTGTGTCTGGCTTCTTTCATTTAGCATAATGTTTTCAAGGTTCATCATATCATAGTATGTATCAGTACTTTATTCTTTTTCATTGATGAATAATATGTCATTGTATGGATATACTATATTTGTTTACCTACTCATTAGCAATGAGCATTCGAGGTGCTTCTACCTTTTGGCTATTATAAAAAATGTTGCTGTGAACATTTGTGTACAAATTTTTGTATTGACATATATTTTTGCTTCTCTTGGATATATATCTAGGAGTGGAATTGTTGGATTATATGGTAATTCTGCAGTTAACTTTTTGAGGAACTGTCAAACTGTTTTTCAAAGTGGCTGCACCATTTTACATTCCCATGATTAATGTATGAGGGTTCCAATTTCTCTACATCCTCTCAAACACTTATTATTGTCCATCTATTGATTTTAGCTATCCTACTAGGTGTAAATATATATCATTAATATATATTGTGATTTGGGATTTTTTTGTAGTAAAAGCATGTCACATGAGATCTACTCTCTTAAGAAATTTTTAAGTGTATAGTATAATGTTATTAATTAGAAGCACAATATTGTACAGCAGATCTCTAGAACTTTTTCATCTGGCATGAGTGAAACTCTATACCCATTAAACAGCAACTCCCCATTTCTCCCTCCCTCCAACCCCTGACAACCACCATTCTATTTTATGATTCTATGAGTTTGACTACTTTAGATACTTCATATAAGTAAAATCATGCAGAATTTGTCATCCTGTGACTGACTTATTTCACTTAGCATAATGTTCTCAAAGTTCATCAGTGTTGTAAAATATGACAGGATTTTATTCTTTCTTATGGCTGAATAATATTCCATTGTATGTGTATAACACACTTTCTTTATTCATTCATCCACTAAGGACATTTATGCTGTTTCTACCTCTTGGCTATTGTGAATATTACTGCAGTGAACATGGGAATTCAAATATTTCTTCAGGATCCTGATTTTAATTCTTTTGAAATAAATATCCAGAAGTGGAATAGCTGGATTATATGGTAGTTCTATTTTTAATTTTTTGAGGAACCTCCATACTGTTTGCCATAGTGGTTGCACCATTTTACATTCTGACCAGCAATTCACAAGCATTCCAGTTTCTCCACATTTTCACCAATACTTGTTGATTTCTGGTTTTTTCATGATGGCCATCCTACTAGGTGTGACGTGATACTGCGTTGTGGTTTTGATTTGCCTTTCCCTGATGATTAGTTATTTTAAGCATCTTTTTAATATACTTTTTGGCCATTCATATGTCTTTTTTGGAAAAATGTCTATTCAAGTCCTTTACCCATTTATTTAATTGGGTTCTTTTTTAATGCCGAGTAGTAGTTATGTGTGTGTATATATATATATACATATATATATATATTTGTGTGTGTGTGTGTGTGTGTGTGTATTCCTTGACTTATGGTAGGATTATGTCCTAATAAACTCATCATAAATTGAAAATATTAATATCATGTCAAAATGCATTTAATGCACCTAACCTACAAATCATCATACCTTAGCCTAGCTTACCTTAAACATGCTCAGAAAACTTATGTTAGCCTGCAGTTAGGCAAAATCATCTAACATAAAGACTATTTTAAATGAAATGTTGAATATCTCATGTAATTGAATACTGTACTGAAAGTGAAAAACAGAATGGTTGTATGGGTACTTGAAGTACTGTTTCTACTGAATGCTTATTGCTTTTGTACCATCGTTAAGTAAAAAGAAATCATAAGTTGAACTACCATAAGTTGGGAACCATCTGTGTGTGTGTGTGTGTGTGTGTGTATATTTAAATTGACAGATTAAATTGTGTATATTTACCATATACAACATGATATTTTGAAGTATATATACACATTGTGAAATGACTAAATCTAGCTAATTAGCATATACATTATCTCAAATAGTTGTCAGTTTTGTAGCGAGAACACTTTACATTCAATCTTTTAGCATTTTTCAAGAATACAATTTATTGTTAACTGTAGTCACCATATTGTACAATAGATCTCTTGAACTTAATCTTTTTTAATTAAAATTGTCTGTGCTTTGCCCCAGGCCTCCCCAAATCCCACCCCCAACCATACCAGCCCCCAGTAATCATCATTCCACTCTCTACTTCTATGAGATCAACTTTTTTAGAGTCCATATCTGAGGGAGATCATGCAGTATTTGGCTCTCTGTGCCTGGCTTATTTCACTTCAACATAACATCCTCCAGGTCCATCCATGTTGTCACAAAAGACAGGAGTTCCTTCTTTTTTTATGGCTGAATGGTATTCCATTGTGTATATATACCACATTTTCTTTGTTCAGCCATCAATGAACACTTAGGTTGATTCCATAATTACTTCCTTTCTTCCACTAGCTTTGGATTTAGATTGTTCTTGTTTTTTCTAGTTCCTTCAGGTGTAACATTTGGTTATTTATTTGAGATCTATCTTCTTTTTTGATGTAGGTGCTTATTGCTATAAACTTCCCTCTTAGAATTGCTTTCACTGTATCCTGTGGGTTTTAATAGGTTGTGTTTCCATTTTCATTTGTGTCAAGAATTTTTAATTTCCCTTTTAATTTCTTAATTGACCCATTAGTTTTTCAGGAGCATGCTGTTTAATTTCTATATGTTTGCGAATTTGCCTAAGTTCTTCCTGTTATTGATTTCTAGTTTTATACCATTGTGGTCAGAAAAGATACTTGATATGATTTCAATCTTTTTAATTTTGTTAAGACTTATTTTGTGGTCTAACATGTGATCTATTCTGGAGAATGTTCTATGAACAGTTGAGAGGAATGTATTCTGCCATGTTGAATGGGATGTTCCATATATATCTGTTAAGTCTGTTTGATCTAAAATGTAGTTTAAGTTTAATGTTTCCGTATTAATTTTCAGTGTGGATGATGTCTGTTGCTAAAAGTGGGGTGTTGAAATCTCCTGTTCCTATTATATTGCAGTCTATTTCTCCCTTCAGATCTATTAATATTTGCTTTATATATTTAGGTGTTCAAATTTGGAGGGCATATATACTTATAGTTGTTGTATCCTTTTGTTTAATTGACCCCTTTATCATTACATAATGACCTTTGTCTCTTTTTACAGTTTTTGATTCAAAGTCCATTTTCTCTAATATAAGTGTATTTACTCTTGCTTTCTTTTAGTTTCTGTTTACATGGAATATCTTTTTCCATCCTTTCACTTCAGTATGTGTATCCTTACAGGTGAAGTGAGTCTCTTGTATGCAGCATGTAATTAGGATTTTTTTTAATCCATTCAGCCAGTCTGTATCTTTTGATTTCAGAATTTAATCCATTTACATTCAAAGTGCTTATTGATAGGTAAGAACTTACTACAGCCATTTTGTTAATTGTTTTCTAATTGTTGTGTACATTCTTTATTTCTTTCTTCCTATCTTGCTATCTTCTTTTGTGGCTAAGTGATTTTCTCTAGAGGTATGTTTTTATTTCTTGATTTTTATTTTTTCTGTATTTACTGTATGTTTTTGCTTTGCGGTTAACATGAGGCTTACAAAAAATATTTAATAGTTACAATAGGTTATTTTAAACTCTCAACTTTGATCACAAAAAACCCTCTTATGCTTTTACTCCACTTCCCCCACCACCTTTTGAATTTCGGTGTCATAATTTTCATCTTTTTATTATTATATTGCATGTCCTCACAAATGATTATAGCTATTATTGTTTTTAGTATTTTTATCTTTTAACTTTTATGCTAAAGATATAAATGACTTACATGCCACTATTACTGTATGAATATTCTGAATTTTACTAAGTACTTACTTTTACCCATTAGTTTTATACTTTCAGATGTTTTCATGTTACTCATTAGTGCCCTTTTCTTTCAGTTTGAAGAATTTCATTTATCATTCCTCATAAGAAGGTCTGGTGGTGATGAACTCCCTCAGCTTTTGTTTGTCTGGGGAAGTCTTTATCTCTACTTAATTTCTTAAGGACAGAATTACTGAGTACCGTATTTTTCATTGGTAATTTTTCTCCTTCAACACTTTGAACATATCATTCCACTCTTTCCTGCTCTGTAAGATTTCTGCTGAGTAGTGGGCTGCTAGCTGTAGTGGAACTACCTTGTATACTATTTGCTTCTTTTCTCTTGCTGCTTTCAGGATCTTCTCCTTGTCTTTGATTTTTGACAGTTTGATTTTAATATGTCTAGAGATAGTTATTTGAATTGAATCTGATTAGAGATCTTTGACTTGATCTTCATGTACCTGAATATTTACATCTCCAGGGTTAAAAAGTTTTCTGTTAATATTTCTTTAAATAAGCTTTCTACTTCTTTATTTTTTTCTTCTATTTCTTTAATTCCTACCATTTGAATATTTACTGTTTTGATGCTGTCCTATAAATCTTGTAAGCTTTCTTCATTCCTTTTCATTTTTTCTTCTTCTCTGATTGTATATTTTCAAATACTTTGCCTTCAAGTTCACAGATTCTTCCTGCTTGATCAATTCTGCTGCTGATGATCTCTATTACATTTTTTATTTCTTTTACTGTATTTTTTAGCTCTAGAATTTCTGTTTGGTTTTTTTTAAAAATTATTTCAATCTCTTGATTAAATTTCTTATTTTGGTCACTTAATGTTTTCATCATTTCATTGAATTGTTTCTCTGTTATTCTTGAAGTTCCTGAGCTTCCTTAAAATATTATTTTGAGTTCTTTGTCAGGTAGTTCATACATCTCTGTTTCTTTAGAGTCATTCATTGGCATCTATTTTGTCCCTTTGGTGATGTCATGTCTTCCTGATTGCTCTTGATCCTTATGGTCATGTGCTGATGTCTGTGCAATTGAAAAAGTAGGCATTTATTATAGTCTTTAAAGATTGGCTTTGTTTGGAAATACCTTATAGTAAGCATGGCACTGGGGTATGCCAGAAATCTAAGGGCTCTGAGGGCTGCCTGATGCTGAGGGCTTTCCAGAGCCAGGGATTGATGAAGTCTGCCCAGCAGTGATGTAAGCCAGAGGTTGTGTTTGCCATGCAAGCCTGAAGCCTGGGACTGTGTGGTCTTGCCTGATTCTGGGATGGTTCTAGAGGCTTCATCTGTACATAACAGCCTGGAGTATGGGGTGATGGGGGTCTTCCCAGTGCTGGGTTTTACTGTGGTGGGCTCAGCTTTGGGTCCAAGGAAAAGTCTTGCGCTCACTTCTTTTTCTTTTCTCCAATCAGACGGTATTCTCTCCACACTGTGCTGCCTGGAGATAGGGTAGGGGTGATGTGAATAATGTAAAACTGACTTTTCTACCCTCTTCAATGAATCTTTTTTTGTTATCTCCTGTGAAGGTATTTTTGTGCATGGACAGTTGTTAAAGTTGATGGTTCTGTGGGGGGATGATTCCTGGAGAGACCTATTCTACCATCCCATTCCATGCCAGCTATATTTTGAATATTAATCCCTTATCAGATATATGGTTTACAAATATTTTTTTCCCATTCCATAGGTTGTCTCTTTACTCTGTTGATTGTTTCCTTTGCTGTGTGGAAGCCTTTTAGTTTGATGTAGTCCCACTTGTCTATTTTTGCTTTAGTTGCCTGTTCTTTTGGTGTCATATCTAAGAAATAATTGCCAAGACCAATGTTGAGAAAATTTCTCTCATCTTCTCTTCTAAGACTTTTATAGTTTCAGGTCTTATGTTTATGACTTTCATTCATCTGAGTTGATTTTTGTGTATAGTGCAAAATAAGGGTCCAATTTCATTCTTTTGCATGTAGTTATCCAGTTTTCCAGATACAATTTATTAAAGAGATTATCCTTACCTCATTGTGTATTCTTGGCAACCTTGTCAAAGATCATTTAATTGCGCATATGGATTTATTTCTGGCCTCTTTATTCTGTTTCAATGGTTTATATGTCTGCCTTTATGCGAGTACTATATTGTTTTGATTACTGTAGCTTTGTAATATGTTTTGAAATCAGGAAGTGTGAGGGGTATATTTCTGGGGATTTATTCTATAATTCCAGGCTGTCTAATTTGTTGGCATATGATTGTTCCTAGTAATTTGTTATAATCCTTTTCATTTCTGTGGTATCAATTGTGATGTCTCTTGCTTCTTCTCTGATTTTATTTATTTAAGTCTTCTCTCTTTATTCATAGTTAACCTAGGTTATAATTTGTCAATTTTCTGGATCTTTTCAAAAACCCAACTCTTAATTTCATTGATGTTTTAAATTGATTTTCTACTTCGTATTTCTATTTTCTTCTGCTCTAAGTTTATTGTTTTCTTTTTTCAGCTACTCTTGGGCTTACTTTGTTCTTCTTTTTTTAGTTCCTTAAAGTGCAAAATTAGATTGGTTATTTGAGGTCTTTTTTCTTTTCTAATGTAGGCATTTACTTTCCTTTAATGCTGCTGTCGCTGCTCTTTCCTTATTGATTTTCTGAGTGTTCTGTTCATTTTTGAAAGTGAGGTATTGAAATCCTCTATTAGTATTGTGTTGCTATTTATTTCTCCATTAAGTTCTGCCAATGTTTGCTTCATATATTTGGGTGCCCTGATTTATATTTATTTATTTTTATATTTGTTTATAATTTCTTTATCTTCCTGCTGAATTGACTCTTTTATCATTATATAATGTCCTTTGCCATTTTTTTACTTGAAGTCTATATTATATGACATAAGTCTGACCACCCTTGCTCTCTTTTGGCTACCATTTACATGAAATATCTTTTTCCATCCTTTAACTCTCAGCCTAAGTATGCCCTTACATTTAAAGTGAGCCTCTTACAGATAAGCAACAGTTGGATCTTGTATTTTTAAAAAATCCATTCAACCACTCTATGTCTTTTAATTGGTGAGTTTAATCCATTTACATTTAAAGTAATTATTGACAGGGAAAAACTTACTTTTGCCATTTTGTTAATCATTTACTGTTGTCTTGTAGCTTTTTTGTCTCTCATTTTTTTTCTTACTGTCTTCCTTTGTGTTTTATTGATTTTTTTTATTGTCATACTTTGATTCCCTTTTCATTTTCTTTTGTGTATCTTCTCCAGAGTTTTTTTTGTGGTTATCATAACACTTACATAAAACATCTTATAGTTATAACAATCTATTTTAAATTGATAACAATTTAACTTCAATCTCGTACAAATACTGTACACTTTCACTTTTCTTACATTTTGTTATTATGTGTCACAGTTACATATTTTTATATTGTGTATTCATTAACATATTTTTGTATAGTTATTTTTTATACTTTTATCTTTTAACTTCTATACCTGAATTAAAAATGATTTACATATCACTCTTACAGTATTACAGTATTCTATATTTCTCTCTCTCTCTCTCTAACATATATATAAAATATGTTTACCAATGAACTTTATATTTTCGGATACTTTCATGTTGCTGTTTAGCATTCTTTTGTTTCAACTCGAAGGACCTTCATTAGCATTTCTTGTAAGATGTGTCTAGAGATGATGAACTCCTTCAATTTTTATAATTAAAAAAAGTGTTTATTTTTCCTTTATTGTTTGAAGAATAGTATTGCTAAATATAGTATTCTTGATTGGCAGTTTTTTCCTTTCGGCTCTTTGAATATATCATTCCACTTGCTCTGGGCTGCAACATTTCTTCTGAGAAATCCACTGATAGTCTTATGGAGGTTCTCTTGTACATGACAAGTTGCTTTTTACTTGTTGCTTTCAAAATTTCCTCTTTGTCTTTGAGTTTTGGCAATTTTATTGTAATCTGTCTCTGTGTGGATTGTCGTAGTTGAGTTCTATTGGGTTTCTTGAATTTGGATGTCATTTCCTTTCCCTGATTTGGGAAGCTTTCAGTCATTATTTCTTTTTTAAATTTTATTTATTTAGATTTTAGAGACAGGGTCTCACTTTGTCACCCAGTCAGGGGTGCAGTGGTGTGATCACAGCTCACTGCAGTCTCATACTTCTGGGCTCAAGCAATCCTCTCACCTCAGCTTCCTCAGTAGCTTGGAGTACAGGTGTGCCTGGATAATTTTTTAAATTTTATGGAGAGACAGGGTCTTGTTATGTTGTCCAGGCTGGTCTTAAACCCCTGCTTTAGTCTCTCAAAGTGCTGGGATTACAGGCATGACCCACAGCCCCTAGCTCATTATTTCTTTTTTTTTTTTTTTTTGAGACAGAATCTCACTGTGTTGCCTGGGCTAGAGTGCCGTGGCATCATCCTAGCTCACAGCAACCTCAAACTCCTGGGCTCAAGCAATCCTCCTGCCTCAGCCTCCTGAGTAGCTGGGACTACAGGCATGCACCACCATGCCTGGCTAGTTTTTTCTATATATTTTTAGTTGTCCAATTAATTTCTTTCTAATTTTAGTAGAGATGGGATCTCATTCTTGCTCAGGCCGGTCTCGAACTCCTGAGCTCAAACAATCTGCCCGCCTCGGCCTCCCAGAAAGCTAGGATTACAGGTGTGAGCCACCGCGCCCGGCCTCATTATTTCTTTAAATAAGCTTTCTCTCCCTTTCTCTCTCTCTTCTTCTTATTCTAGACTTCCGTAATGCATTTATTGGTGTGCTTAATGATGTCCCAAAATTCCCTTTGGCTTTATTTATTCTTTTTCAATTTTTTTTCTGTTTTATTCCTCTGGATAATTTCAAATGACCTGTCTTGGAATTTACTGATTCTTTCTTCTGATTGAACAAATCTACTGTTGAATCCATTCAGTTATTTTTTTCAGTTTATTTATTGTATTCTTCAGCTCCAAAATTCCTGTTTAATTCTACTTTATATCATCTGCCTCTTTGTTGATAATTTTATTTTGTTCACTCATCATTTTTTTTTCTTATAGAGCATCTATGACAGTTACTTTGAGATCTCTTTTAGGTAATTCATATATATCCATTTCTTTAGGATTGATTTCTGGAGATTTATTTTGCTCCGTTGTTTGGGCTAATTTCCTTTTTCTTTATGTGTTTTGTAACTTTGTGTTAGGATTCTACATTTGAAAATAAAGCCACCTCTGCCAGTCTTTACAGAGTGGCTTTATATAGAGGAAGACCTTCACCAATCAGTCTGACTAGAGATTCTCGGAGCCTCTGAAACCTTTTTGTGGGGGATATGACCTCACTGGGTCTGAGTGTGCAATTTTTCAATTAGAGAGGCTTGCCAGTTTGTTTTACAGGAGCTCATAATCTCTTGCTCCCTCTGGTATCTGTCTGCAGCACTGTACATTCTCTGATTTTACAGCAGCAAATCATCTCTTTCTTCCTTGTTCTCAGGAGCCACTAGACATCCAAAGTATGTCAGTTCCTCATCAGTGTCCTTGCATCTTTTCCATTTTCAATAATTCCAAGCCCCTTTATCTTCTCTCTTTGAGATGCCCTAAAATTTTTTTTCACGTTATTATGAAGAGCAGTTTAACCCTCATTGTCTCACATACTTCCATCCATCCATGCTCAGGTACCTTTTATAAAAACAGCAAAAATTTTAAAAATAAACCAAAACCCAGCCCCAAATAAAAATACCCTGTTAGGACCCATTAAATTGTCTAAACTAAAGAATTATCTCCCCAGTGGGGATTTTTTTTCCTTCTCTCCTAGAAGTCAGGAGTAGCTACCATCAGTTTTTCTAAAAGATAATACTCCCCACTCCCTCCACCTCCTTACTACAGGGGAGTTAAAAACATCTTTTTTTTTTTTTAAATGGATCTTAATCTTATAAAATAGTCATTTCCTGGGAAATCAGAATATCCCCAGATCACCACACTTTACATTAGAAGCTCGCCCATCTTCCTCTCTGCAAAGCAAAGCAGACTGATGCTGGAGAGTGTGAGTCTGCATAGCGTAACTCAGATACTCCACATGTTACTTGACTGGGGAATTCAGGGGTGACCCATGTGAGAGCAGAGTTTGCTCTCAGGTCATAGGAATTGAAAACAAAAGCTAGTACTGAAAAAGTCGTTAAAGTTTGGACCCTGGAGTTAGACTGCCTGGGTTCAAATCCCAGCTCTGCCACCTAATAAGTGTTTGACTTTGGACAAATTACTAAACCTTTGCTATAGTTGTACCTTACATTTATATTCCCTTATTCATACCTCAGTTTCTTTATCTCTAAAGAAGGGGTAAAAGTAGCATCTATCTCATAGGATTGTTATGAGGATTAAATGAGATAATGTATGTGTAGCTCTTAAAACAGATTTATCATGTAATAATAAAAATATTTGTTAAACAACAATAGTACTCTGAAGTATGTGAGGTCTTCCCTTGGAGACTGAGTTTCTAAGTGGAGAGGAACTATATCTTTTTAAATGAATTTCTGCATCTCAGCACCTAGATCAGGGCTTGGCATGTAGCACAGATCTTCATTAAATGTCTATCATTAATACTTGAAGGGATGAATGAACTTTTTAGATCCACTTAGAGGGTGAGACCAAAGGAAATATTATTATGTTTTGTGATACAGTTTCCTTGGGGGAATTTTTCTCAAAGTTACTGGGGAGTGTGTGGAGGAAGCATTGCAGTGAGTTAAATTTCATAAGTTAAAGAAGATACTGTGATTTAGAAAGAACAATCCAGAGAGGAAAAAAGGAAAACATTACGAAGGTAAGAATAAAGGTCATTATTTCTGGGGAAGAAGACTTTGCAATAATTCAGAAGAAGAAAGACACAGTAGAAGAGGAATTGGCAAGCTCTTTTCGAAAGGAGCCAGACAATAAATATTTTAGGCTTTGTGGCTCATACGGTCATTGTTGCAACTACTCACCTGTGCTATTGTAGGGTGAAGGCAGATGTAGATTATATGTAAACAAGAGGGCATGGCTATGTTCTAATAAAACTATTTATAAAAACAAGAGGAAGGACAGATTGGTCTGTGGGCTGTAGTTGGCCAAGCTCCACACTAGAACAATGTGAGGAATAAATAAAGAAATATCAGTGGAACTGTGACAGCTGGAGAAGCAACTCATGCAGAATCCTTTAGGAGAGAAGAGAGTGGCTATTGTAACATACTGGGGTATCCTTCTCCTGCCATAGGTGAAGCTCCAAGGATCATTTAATATAACTCTTCAGTCCCAAATGTGACAAATATAAAGATGAGAGGACAAAAAGACACGCAGTGCCATAACTTTTGTAGTAAGAAAGTATTCTTCAATTGAGTTGAAACTCATTTATTTGTATTTAAAGTAAAGAGTACAGAAAATCCAAAATGGAAACTTGTTACATTATTTCTATTTATCTGTAGAATGGATTTTTATATCCATTTTAAAGAGAGGACTCATGATCTGGGAATTCACAGAATTTCAAGCACAGTAATGAAACCATACCCTGAAAACATCATATCCAGACTGTAACTTAGCCCTTCCAGCTTCCTTCTCCATGATGTAGAGATGCTTCAACCTCTCCTCAAGCAGGGATGGCACTTACTTAAGATAAAAGTGATTCACTTGTAGCCTTGAAGCCTCTCTGGTATCACATGCCAATTCAACAACATGTCACTTATAAATCAACCTGGAAATTACCTTCTTGTTCCTGAAAAAGGTTTTCTTTCTATTTGACTCCCACCTGAAGAAGAATGGGGAAAGAGAGAATAGACTGTCTTAGAGGGGCAAACTCTCATTTTCTCACAACTCCATTCCATGAAATATCCCTATGGCACTTCATATAAAGTAGCTGAGAATATTTGATTTTAGCTCTAATGAGTCAGTTCTGGTATGTTAATTTCCTAACCATTGGAGCTGTCAATGTGGTTGCTAAGTCTGCTGAATCACAGAAGAAATATACCTTCAGCCTGGTATATAATTATCTCAGGAATTATAAAGGCAATAACTGCATGATTGCTTTTTTTATGAATACATTAAAGCAGAGGTGTGTAATTGGCACTTTAATGATCTAGTGGCAGCAAATTAGATATTAATGGGATTACAAAATGACAATTACTTTTGGCAATTAATTGACATCACTTTTCAGTAGCCCTTTTCAATACATTGTTGGGGAGTCTCACTGCCAATGAGAAATGGGATCATTCTAAAGCTGAGTGGGAGCTATGGAGAAGAGTAAGTTAATTACTTAACAAAACAAGTGGTCGATCTTTGTATTCTCCATCATTGGGTCTTTGGGGTTTAATAACAGCAGTAACATACTTTATCTTTTTCCCTGAATGATGCCCAAATGATGTATAAATTTTTTGTAATGTAATTACCACTCATAAATCACTTCATTTCTGAAATACGGTGGCCTCTGATGAGATGAGATTGCTTTTCACATTCTCATTAGTTTAAGAACGAAAGAGAAGAAAAATCTTACCTCTGATAGAAAGGCAGGCCAGGTGAGGATGGGAAGGTGATTTGGTTACATGCTACATGCAAACTGGCTGAGAAAGGAACGATAATGCTACTATACATAGACTAGAATGTTTGCAAAGCACATACAGTTAAATTGAATCCTCACAGCTCTGTGTTTTGATAGCAGTGAGTTTATGCAAAGCATTCTACAAAAAGGCCCAAAATGAAATCTACTGATTATATCAACATCCCAAGACTCAATAAGGGGAAATTTCCGTAGCCTTTCTATATCCAGTGAAGCATTTGACCTATTTTTCATAGATTAAAAAATGTTAATAATCAGTACACCAAAAATTCTTACAATATTTTGATTGGTCATAATTATTGATAGATAAGTTTACATTGAAATTGGTAATTGCAACATTACCCTATCTGTTGCTAACTTATACTAATCCAGCTTGTTGCTATATATGTTGTCTATATTGAATTTCACTACATGCCTCTCCTTCTCTACTGAATAATCAGATTAAGCATCTCTCAATAATGAGAACACTGTATTGACTGATTTCTGACTGCTCAGCTCTTTGATTTTTTTTTTTTTTTTGCATACCACTCTGAGTTTCTGAATAGTTTTTCTGTGTTTTACTATCCAGCACCAGAAATTGTATAATAAGACAACCGAAAACACTGCCAAAGTGAAAGCTAAGATTTAGGCCGCCCCTCCAGACTCTCAAATCATTCGTTTGAAAAGGCCGTCTTGTGGGGCTAGAGACATGGTTAAATGACAGCCACTAGGTATGAACCAGCGGGTACTCATATCTGAAATTCCAGTTCTAAATACTCAAGAGTTAATAAATAAAATCAGTCCTTTGTGTTGTTGAGTTCTTGGTTGCAGAGTGAATATTTATGACACCAGGGACATATGCAGCAGTCATTCATTTGCACATTCAACTATTATTTATTAAATGCCTATGATATTCCAGGCACTGTGCTAGCTACTAGGCATACAGAAGTGAGCAAAACAGACATGATCTTTGCCTTCATAGGGAATGCAGCAAGGAGAAGACAGTCCCATATTGTTCTTTTGTTTGTAAGCAAACTTTAACCCAAATGGAGTTGGTTGTTTTTTTGCTTTTTTCTATGTCTTCCCTTCTTCTCCTCTTCCTTCTCCTTTCTTCCTTTCTTTGTCCCTTCCCTCTCTTCCTTTCTCTCTCTTTCCCATGAGGTTACAAAAATTATTCTGTATAACATGGAGTTGTTATCACTTGGTTTATTAGATAATGCTAATTTGTGAATGTGAGATAACAAAGTCTTGAGGACCAGCCATGTTTCTGTCTAATTCCTTTTTTGATGAATGTTAGGTGTCCTTGCAGTATTAAACATCCCCAGGAGGAACATAAATATTTAAGAACACACTTTGCTAATTCCTACTCTCCATTTCTTTATTTATTTTTACAAAGGAGGAATAGAAAGAAAAGCCAATATCTATTCCACTGAATAACTACCATGTATTGACTTCCTGCGGTGTGCCAGGTAATTTCTGTAGATAATCTCTAATTTCTTGCAGGAAATTTTTGAGGGGGGCATTTTTATCCTCTTTCTATAGATGAAGAAACTGAAGCTGAGCAAGGTTCAGTGACTTGCCTAGAGTCACACAACTTGTGTGTGGCAGAACGGAGATGGGAACTCAAGAACATGATAGTACAAGACCCTTGTTGCCCTCACCAGTTCCAACTGTTTTAGAACCCTTAACTGCCCTTAGGTCCATTGCCTCGTATTTACTGTTTTCTTTGGTGGCTCCTTCTATTATATGTCTGTTTTCTTTTTTATTAGTACATGTTCTTATCTTTGTTATTTCCTTCTTTCTCATTTCTTTAGGCTCAATTTTCTGGTCTTATTCTAACTTTTTTTTTTTTTTTTTTTGAGACAGAGTCTCACTGTGTTGCCCAGGCTAGAGTGCTATGGCGTCATCCTAGCTCACAGCAACCTCAGACTCCTGGGCTCAAGCAATCCTACTGCCTCAGCCTCCCGAGTAGCTGGGACTACAGGCATGCGCCACCATGCCCTGCTAATTTTTTCTATATATTTTTAGTTGTCCAATTAATTTCTTTCTAATTTTAGTAGAGACAGGGTCTCGCTCTTGCTCAGGCTGGTTTCGAACTCCTGAGCTCAAACAATCCGCCCACCTCAGCCTCCCAGAGAGCTAGGATTACAGGCGTGAGCCACCG
>CAUYSK010073735.1:0-27138 GCA_963575035.1 Avahi laniger | reverse complement strand
TTCGAGACCAGCCTGAGCAAGAGCGAGACCCTGTCTCTACTAAAATTAGAAAGAAATTAATTGGACAACTAAAAATATATATAGAAAAAATTAGCCGGGCATGGTGGCGCATGCCTGTAGTCCCAGCTACTCGGGAGGCTGAGGCCGGAGGATCACTTTAGCCCAGGAGTCTGAGGTTGCTGTGAGCTAGGGACACCAAGGCACTCTAGCCCGGGCAGCATGGTGAGACTCTGTTTCAAAAAAAAAAGTTAACTGTAGAGCATACTCAGGTAGGTCCTTCAGCAGGTATTCCAGAAGAAAGCATTGTTGTCATAGGAGATAACAGCTTCATGTTTGTTATTGCCCTAAAGACCTTCCAGTGGGATGAGATGTGTAGGGGGAACAGTGATATCCATGATCTTGACCCTGTGTAGACCTAAGCTAATGTGTGTGTTTGTGTCTCTGTTTTTAACAAAAAAAATTTAAAAAGTTAAAAAATGGAAACTTTTAAAAATAGAAAAAAGTTTATAGAATAAGGATATAAACAAAGAAAATGTTTTTGTATAGCTGTACCGTGTGTTTGTGTTTTAAGCTGTGTTATTACATAAAAGTCAAGGTAAACAAATTAAAAGTTTATAAAGTAAAAAAGTTATAGGAAGGTAAGATTAATTTATTATTGAATAAAGAAATTAAAAAAAATAAATTTAGTATAGCCTAAGTATACAGTATTTATAAAGTCTACAAAACTGTACAGCAATGTCCTAGGCCTTCACATTCACTAACCACTGACTCACCCAGAACAATTTCCAGTCCTGCAAGCTCCATTCATGGTAAGTGCTCCTGTATAGGTGGACAATTTTTTTCATCTTTTTTACTATATTTTTACTGTACCTTTTCTATATTTAGATATGTTTAGATACATAAATACATTTGTGTTACAGTTGCCTACAGTATTCAGTACAGTAACATGCTGTGCAGGTTTGTAGCCTAGGAGCAATAAGCATGTGTAATAGGCTATACAATCTGGGTTCATGTAAGTACACTCTATGTTCACACAGTGTAATATCGCTTAACCTCCCATTTCTCAGAATGTATCCCTGTTGTTTAAGCGATGCGTGACCGGACTTAACATAAAAAAGTAAAATCCCTCTGTGAAGCAGTGGCTGCTGAAAATGGTTTGGTATAATATAGTGTGCCACTTTTTCTTATGCATATATCTGGTATTAATTTTAAGAACCCCACAAATAATCATATTATGCTAGTGTACTGTTTTTGGCTTGTGCTTTTTCATCTTTGCGTTTCAGCGTACTTTATGATTTCGATATCTTTCCATACACATACATACATACACACACACACACACACACACACACACACACACACACACATTCTTATTAACCTGGTATTCCTCTGTGGATATTTGTCATTTTTGATAGCCATTTTGGCTATTTCTAATTTTTATATTAAAAACTGTTATAGTCAACCAGAGAGTCAGTTATTTAACTGGATGTGAGCCCTTCAGAAAACTTGGACATTAATTGTAAGATCTTCTTTTTCTGATGGTAGACATTAGTTAAAATGTAGCTCCTTTTAATCTCCTCTCTGAAATAGGGTGTTTTTTAAAAAAATTTTATTTAGACTTTAAAACTTCCACTGAAAAGACCAGCTATTTTATTTTTAATCATTTACTTTAACACCCTTGAATTTTTCTTGAAGAAAGCTTGAAGAAAACTACTTCACTTTTGAGTGCTGTTTCTTATCTTTAGTTTATGTTAACATTTCTGAAAACTTGCTAAGTCTTGAGTATGTATAGATAAGTTCTAATTAAGATTTCCATCAATTTTTAAGGTTTTTAGTCATTGGTTTCTACTGCCTTTTTTATTTCTCTCTGAAAGGTAAAATTAAATACTGTTCAGACAGAATCACCATATTTCTGTATCTGTTTGCGTACACTGTTATGGTGTGCTTTCAAGAAGAATGAGAAGGAATTTCATTTATTCCTTTCTTTTAAAAAAATAACTGCTTAATTCCTATTTCCTTGATAAGAACATTTTAAGTTATATGAATACCATTATCACTTCCTTCTACAAATTCTACTTTTGGATTGAAGTATACTATTTGTTATTCCCAAAATTCTTTGCTCCTATGTACTTGCTTGTGCCCTTTCTTCCAACTGGAGTGTCTTTACTTATCTCATCCAGCTCAGAGCTTTCCATGTGAGGTGTTCACCCATCTTTTAGCTGACACTAATTTCATCTACAGAAGAATAATAAGAATAGTAAAATAAACTGCCATTTTGTCACATTTGCTTGCTCTCTATTAATATATTCACATGTGCATACACATACACACACACACACACAAAATGCATGGATATATAAACTTTGATTTTTGCTGACGCATACGAGAGCAGTTTGAAGATGTCATGATCTTTTACTATTAAGTACTTTAGCATGTATCTCCGAAGAACAAGAATATTTTCCTTAAAAAATTGTTTATTTTATATGAACATTTGTAAAAAGATCTGGTATACAGTTAGACTGAGGAAATTTAAAATTGATACAGTGCTATTTATTTATACAGTGCTATTATTAGTCCATAATCAATTAAGGCACATTTCTTATCTTTATTATTATTTGTCCTATAGTTATGTATCCCAGAGGCAGACTCCCCACTTCACAGTTTTTACCATGGGTTTCAGAAGATAGCTGACAAAATTTTACAGCACAACTTCTGGAATTGTCACAACTTTGAATTTACTGCCTTCAAAATAATTGACAATCCTACATATTGGTGATTGTCTCATTTTCTTATTGCCTTTATCATTTTCCTCAAGGTTTTTACTTATCCTTCCTGATGATTTATTTCTCTGGTAGACTCTCTTTCTCTCAGAGATAATACATCACAGAGACACTAGTCTGAACTCCCTCTCCCCACCACCAGATTTAATATTGTCTCGTTTAACTCCAGTTTTTGAATAGTGTGTTACAAAAACATAAAATGTACAAAATTTGAAATATGAACAACTCTTGGGCAAAGCCTTAAAATTTAAAATTTTGTCAAGTCAAAACTGGTAGGTGTACAAGTGAATTGTAAGTTTAGGCATTTGTCACATGGTAGTGCCTTTTTGTCAGTATCATATGAATTATAATGTTTATATGAAATATATGCACATGATTTTAATGACCATGTGCTATTTTACATTCACTGTAATATACTTTTAAATATTTTTATGTTTATATCTTTTGACAGTCTTATCTCGATGTTTAAGTGATAGTTGCTAGTGCTAGTTGCTAATGCTCCCAAGTTAATAACTTCGAAATGTAAGTGGTATAATGAAATGCTGTAAGAGAAATGAAACAACTGCCATATTATGCCAATCTGTTAATCTAGGAGAAAATATTACAGTTACTAAGAAAATAAAAGTCTTTGTTAAAGCCTAAGTATGCCACAGTGTTTGTAGATTTATGTGCTCCAAGACGGCAGCCCTATTTGGTTTTGAATTATGAATTTTGATTATGTGACTTTTTTAGTAACTCATTTAAATAATTTTGATTGCTCTGTATCTATATCTGCACCTACTACTGTCTGTAATATTAGAGCAATGATATCTCTTGTGGTCTTAAACCACCCCCCTTTTTTTATTTCTAAAGTAATACATGCTCATTGTAAAAATTCCTTACTTTATAGAAATATGTTTTCAATTATGTGAAAGTTACCTCAGATAATAAATACTAACAGCTTCTATTATACTCTTGATCCTTTTCTCTTTTGAAATCTCATTATCCCCTCTCCTCATGCAGTATCTACAACCTCTTTCTCTCTTGGACCTCTGTTCCCTTCTTTACTTTATCCTGTAAATATTAATATATTCAAAGAGTCCATTAAGAGAAAAAGAGACAAACAGAAAAAAGCACTTCTCAGTAGGACCCTGTGGCTTTCCTTCTCTTCCTGACTAAGCTTCTTGAAAAATTAGTTTACCTTTGTTTTTCTTTCCTTCTCATACCCAACATACTGTAACCTGGTTTCTGACCTTCCTTTTCCGTAATAACTGTTCTTTTTTTCAGTTATTTACCTTAAAAAAAATCTGTGGTTACACAGGTAATTCATACACATCTTAAAAACGTTTATACAGAGAGATGCATAGTGTTGAAAGTCTTTTAATATTCTTTTCCTGAAATTCCCTCTTTTAACCATTTGGTTATTTGTTCAGCTAATCCTATATGTTTATTATTATTTAGCTTATATATATATATATATATATATATATACAGTTTTTAAAATAAGAGCTATATATGTATCATTCTGTAATTTGCTTTCCTTGTCTGTTTATCTAAATCTACAGTAGTCTCCCCTCATCCATGGGGGATACATTCCAAGACCCTCAGTGAATGTGTGAAACCAAGAATAGTACCAAACCCTATATGTACTATATATTTTCCTGTACATACCTATGATAAAGTGTAATTTATAAGTTAGGCACAGTAAGGTATTACCAGCAACTAGTAATAAAATATAACAATTATAATAATATACTATAATAAAAATTAGGTGAATGTCATCTTTCTCTCTCTCTCTTTCTCTCTCATAATATCTTATTGTACTGTACTCACCCTTCTTACCTGTTGATCTGATAGCTGAGATGGCTACTAAGTGAAACTACAGGTATATAACACACATACAGTGTGGATACACTGGACAAAGGAATGATTCACGTCCCACGTGGGACGGAGTGAGATTTCATCATGCTACTTAGGATGGTGCACAATTAAAACTTTATGAATTGCTTATTTCTGGAATTTTCCATTTGGTATTTTTAGACCATGGTTGTACTGAGCAACTGAAACCACAGAAAGTGAAACCATGGATAAGGGGCACTGTAGGGCAGATTGTTTAATTTCTCTTTGCTTAGGTTCATCATCTGTAAAATGGGGATGATAACAACTCACCACATAGGGTGTTTGTAAGTATGAAATGGGATAATTTATGTAAATTTAGACCAGAGTCTGACATACATATTAAGTGTCAGTATAAATGTTAGATTTTTAAAATAAAGAATCTTTTTATTAATGTTAAAATGTTACATACTTTATTAGTGATTTATCAGTGTAGCAAAGTGTAAAGAGCATAAATTCCTCTTCAGTGTTATTTAAGGTCTTCACCTTCCCTGATTTTTTAGTGACATTTGCAACAATCCACTTTCTGCTTTTGAAAATTTTTTCTCTTCTTGGTGACTGTTTGCCTTTTTTTGTTGTTTTTTTCTTTTTCATTTTGTGTACTATTTTAAAAAATGTTTTAATCATACAGAAACTATAGTGAATATTATAAATATCCAGGTACTTGCTACCTACTTTAAGAAGACAAAATGTTATGTAATTGAAGTTTCCTTTGTTTTCCACTATGATCACATTCTCATGCCTTGTCTGCCAGAATTAACCTATCCTGAATTTGGTGCTTATCATTGCCATGTACTCTCCATTATTAAAATTTTCTTTACATTTCTTGTGCTTGGGATTCATTGAGCTTCTTGGATCTGTGGGTTTATAGTTTTTAACCACTTTAGAAATTTTTCATCCATTATTTCTTCGAGTATTTTTTCTCTTTTTCTTCTTTGACTCCAGTTACATGTATATTGGTTTGATTGACTTTGTCCCACAGCTCACTGATGTGATTTGTCTTTTTCAGTCTTTTTTCTCTGTGTGTTACATTTTGGACAGTTTCTGTTGCTGTGCCTTCAAGTTCATTAATCTTTTCTTCTTTAGTGTCTAGCCTCCTGTTAATCTCATTCAGTCAGGTTTTGATTTCAGACAATTTATCTCTAGAAATTTGATTTGATTCCCTTTTTATTTTCAGTGTCTCATCAACATACTCATGTTTTCTTCTATCTTTATGAACATATGGGACAGAAATAAAGTAACTTTTTAAATGTCCTTGTTTTCTAATTCTATCATTTGTTATTTCTGAGACTATTTTTATTGATTGATTTTTCTCTTCCCTGGGTTCGTTTTCATGCTTCTTTACATGCCTTGTAATTTTTGATGAATTTGGCAGACATTGTGAATTTTACCTTTTGGAGGCCTAGATATTTTTGTATTCTTTTAAATATTTTTGAGCTTTGTTTTAGGATGCAGTTAAATTACTTGGAAAGTGTTTGATCCTTTTAAAGCTAAGCTTGCTTTTAAGCTTTTTTTATTGGGAATGGGCAACCTTTTAGTACTGTATGGGGCTAATTTTGTCTCAGTACTGTGGCAATACTCTTTTGAGTACTCTACCCAATGCCCTGGATATTATGAGTTTTTCCATTATTCTTGGCCCTGTGTAAGCTCTGGGGATTGTTCCACCTGCTTCTTTCTAGGATTCTTTCCCCAGCCTCAGGTTTCCGTATATGCACACACTAATCAGAACTAATGTGAAGACTTGAGGGGAACTCTACAGATCTCTGGAGCTTTCTCTGTGCAGCTCTCTCCTTTCTGGTACTTGTGAATGTTAGCTTTGTGCATTCTCAACTGTCTCCTCAACTTAGACTGCTCAGCTTTGTTTCATTTCCCCCTTCCTCTGCTGCAGTCTGGAAACTTTTGTGAGGCAGTGATGGGACTAACCTCATTTTTTTTCTCACAGGGATCACTGTTTTGCACTTTGTTCAATATTTGAAAAATCATTGTTTCATATTTTTTCAGTTTTTATGGTTGTTGAAGGTGAGAAAGTCAACCTGTTCTCTATTATTTTATCATGGTTAGAAGCAGCTGCCCTTGTATAAAAAGCCATTGGTATTCTAAAATACTGTTAATTATCTTAAGTGCCTCAATATTACGTGAGGTGTTGCCATCCTAAAAGACTTATATTTGAGTCCTTCTAAAGTTGTTCATACTATAGGGTGATTTCTAAAATATTTTGAATAGCTAATGACTGACTGAGAACACATAGACTTGAAATGTCCCTAGTCAGTGCCAGTTTTGATGTTTATAAAAAATGACGTTAATGTAGAATTTAACACAAATAATCATTCCTGAGTATCATCTTAAAAACCACAAGTAATAGATATTATATGCAAGCTTTTTTGAAAGATTAATGAGTATATTAAAAAATAATATGGTAAGTAGTTACATTACAGAGATTATAAATATACACCTACAATATAAATGGGGCATATTGGTTTCCTGTTATGTGAATGATACTACAGGTTGAGTATCCCTTATCTGAGATGCTTGGGACCAGAAGTGTTTTGGACTTCAGATTTTGGATGTTTTTGGGTTTGGTAATATTTGCATTATATTTACCAGTTGAGCATCTCTTTTCTGAAAATCTGAAATCCCAACTGCTCTAATGAGCATTTCCTTTGAGCATCAAATTGGCACTCAAAAGGTTTTGGGTTTTCGGATTGGGTATCCGTAGTAGTGATTTGGGATAAATGGTCAGGTGACGTTTTAATTAAAGATGGCAGCATCTCAAGCAACTTGGAGTCTGTGAAGCTGATTGAGGTCAAATAGATTAGATGATTCAAAAGTGGCTGTGGTTGTAATGAAAACCATAAGCATCTAAGATAAATTTGAAGAGTTTGACTAAAATTGTTTTCTGAAGTGTGACTGGAATAAAGTAATATTTTAGGCACTATTTTAATAATATGTTGTTAAATAAATACATGTTAGCTGACTTAATAGTCAGCTGACTTAATTTAAAGTAGATATTTAACTATTTCATCTGTATCCTTTTTTTGTTGTTGTTGTTGTTTTGTTTTGAGAGGGTCTTGCTCATTCTGTCACCCAGGCTGAAATGCAGTGGCACAATCATAGCTCACTTGAACGTCAAATTCCTGGACTCAGGTGATCCTCCTACCTCATCCTCCCAAGTAGCTAGGACTATAGGCTGTGCACAATCACACCTAGCTTTTTTTTTTTTTTTTAATATAGAGATCGGCTTTTGCTATGTTCTCAGACTGGTCTTAGACTCCTTGCCTCAAGCGATCCTCCCGCTTTGGCCTCCCAAAGTACTGAGGTTACATGCAGGAGCCACCATGCCCAGCCTCATCTGTATTCTTATAGGTTTATATTTGAGTTGGCAAAACTAAGTAGTTTTTACTGGGAAAATGGAGTGTCTGGCTTTCAGGATTGTTTCAAGACTATTTTCAATTTTGTAATCACCTATAGTTTAGATATTAGAAAGTCCTTTCATTAATTCAGCAAATACTCATTGAACCCATGTTATGTTGCATTCTGGTCACCATGCCACTCCCCTGGTACTGGAGATAAAGCATTAGGTACACAAGACATTCTTGAGTCTTACCCTCTTGGAACTTAGAATCCAATGAATTTAGAAATTGAAACATAGGAATATTATCAGTGGAAGGGTTCTTAGAACTCATTGAGTTCTTTATTTTATAAAAGAGAAAATTGAGACCTCCAAAAAGAAAATAACTACTTATGTTACATAGCCTATTAATTGGCTGAATGGTATTTCTGACTTGCTATAGTGATTTTCAACTTTCTTGTTATGAGGTCTGCCATATACAGGGATGCCTTTCCTCCTTGTGCTAGACTATTCTAGATACAATAAAAATTCCACAAGAGAAATTTCAAAACACTGAAAGAAACCACATAAATGCTTTCACATACCTCTTTATTTTCCTTCACAAAATGCAGTGCCTAGTCAGTATTTATATTTTAACTATGTTGTTTTCAGTATTCTGCTTAAAAATGGTAAACTTTAATTATTTAAGGAGTTATGAGCCTTAAATGCACTTTTTACTCTTTTATGTTGAGAACAGGTGATTGTTGGGGGGAAGGTGGGGAGAATGGAGTACTCAACCAAGCATATAATTCCAGGCTGTGTCCTACATGGAGGAAGGGATTTGTTGGCCCATGATGACATTTACTTCTGTGCACCCTGCCAAACCTTATAGCTACATATATATGTATATAGGTCTGAGAGGAGAAAAGTCATTTTTTTCACTCAACTCTCACTCAGCACAGCACAGAACAGAGACTTCTGTGACAAATGTGTGAGGGTTTTTGGTTTAGTGAAGCCATTCTCTAGTGAACACCAACTGGGTGCCCTGTAATTCAATTCAATTCTGACACTATCTCTTAGTAAAGAAAGTGTCAGATCCCACAGGTTGGGGGCTCAGCCCCACAAGACTGCCTCCACTTCAGATGCCAGTCACAAGTAGTAGGTTGTTACCTATGCTTGTGACTGACTGAACAGCTATAAATCAAGGTTCACACAGCTCCCTCCTTGGATTCACTTAATTTGCTAGGATGACTGACAGAGCTCAGGGAAACACGTATATTTATTATTATAAATAATATAATTATAAGGGCTACAGAGGAATAGCCAGATAAAGAGGCATGTGGAGCAAGGTCTGGAAAAATCCCTGGCACAAGGAGCTTCTGTCCTGGTAGTGTTGGGGTTCTCTGCCTTCCTGACATATGGATGCATTTACCAACCCAGAAGTTCATCAAATCTTGTTAAAGAGTTTTTATACATCTGGCTCCCCAGTGCCTCCACTCTCCTTTTCTGGAGGTTGGTGGGTAGAGCTGGAAGTTTCAACTCTCTGATCCTTTGGTCTTTCTGGTAAACAGCCCCCCACTTGAGGTTTTCTAGGGGGTCCCACCTTAAGTTACCTTATTAGCATAAACTCGAGTGTGATCCAAAGGGCTTCTTATGAACTACAGAAGACACTGATCACTCAGGAATTTCCGAGGATTTTAGGCACTCTATCACAGTGACAAAGAAAATACATTTTATATCATACCACAATATAGGTGCAGCTGACATGTACTGAGCACTTAACAAGGTCAGCATTATTTTTAGTGCTATGTATGTATTATTTCATTAATCCTCACACAGCAGCTCCATTAGGGTCTGTTTAAGGTAAAGTCTCACTCGACATGTCTCAGATATATCCCGTTAGGCTTTAAACAAAAGGCTATCATCTGATACATGTTGATAATAGTAATAACAACAATGATGATGCTTACTATTTGAGAGGTATTATCTAAGTGGTATATAATACATGTATTAACTCTTTTTCTTAATCCTTATAGTGAAACTTGGTATAGTATGAAAGTTGCTGGTACAGCCCATGTGTGTTTGAAGTGTTATAAGGAGAAAGGGATTATAAGAAGCAAGTGGGAACAGTTTAAGTGCTTGAATTTGAGGTCACTCATAGCATCTGTACACTATGAGGAAGTATTGTGAACAAAAATTGCAGATAATACTCTTCCTTCCTTTACATTTTTATTGGAGAGTGTGGCTGGAAGCTTATGAGACTGAAAGCCTATTCCGTGTCCCTTGCCTGTTAGCCTGTCTAGCCTTATTCCCTGATGATCTTGGGGACAAGACGTGAATTCACAAAGTTAGGCAACTTCTGGGTTAAAAATGAAGACTTCTTGGGGAGTTTGAAATGGTACGTAGTTATAACTATCTTTTGTGGTGGTTTTTTTTTGATGGAGGATTAGGTAAAATGGATTTAGAAAGGCAATAAAGTTAAAATTTGGCTTCATTGGTAAAATGTTGTTTATTTACTTTTTTAATAAAGTGAGAAAAGGTAAGTTTTAGAGATAATATTTTAAATTATTGCATTTTGTTCTTCCTGCTCCCCTTCTCAAAAATACTACATGGAATATTCCATTCATTACTGCCTCAGAAAGTCATTACTTTGCAGGCTGCAGTTGCTGAAATGGTTTAGTAGAAGAAATGTTTGCTTGCATTTTTTTTTTTTTTTAGTGATTTTTCTTTTGGTAGTTATTTTTTGAGTATCCAAACTGTAGCAAACAAGGAGAAGCAGATTTAAATTTATATCGGGCAACCTCTTTGTGGAGCGTTTCATCAGATGACTCCCTGTCAGCCTCATATCTTGAAAAGAGGGATTAATGAAATAGCATCTGAAGCAGCAGTGGACTCCTGTGGAATAAACCCTGACATCTTCCACAGTGTTTTGTGAAATAATTTCAAGTTCTTCAGATACAGATTACATAAAGAAGATTGTAGGGCACGTGACAGATTCTCATTTCTTGTATTTCAGATAGTAGAAAAATTGCCATTTCTCTCCTGGAGAGAATTATAACTTTTCATCTATGGTTTTATCTCACAACTTTATTTCTTATTTTTATTTAAAAATTTTTGTTCAAATAGGCAACTTAAGGTAGTTTTCCTTTATGTATAAAATATTATTGTAATGGTAGAGTAATGGATTGCCTGTGCATTGTAACCACAAAGGTAAGATAAATATGCTTTTCTGCACTTCATTGTTAGTGACAGATGTGAGAGATCTTTTGTTCATAATGTATTTTAAAAATAAGGTGTGTAACCATTGTTATATATTTGTAAGTAGGTAATTGAATCCAAGCGATGCTTTGTTTATATCTAGCTGTTTGAAATGTGTTTCAGTTAACTAAAAATGATGTGTTGAACAGATATTTTTTTCCCTTGAGATTTATAGGAACCTTTTCTCCCAAGAGCAGAGGTCTGTAAGGCTTTGATTGTATTTAAATCTTCTAAATATATTCTCAAAGTTCTTCTCTTCTCCTTCATTTTGGTTCCCAACATGTCATGCTAGTTGTAAGTTTAACTCATTTTGAGAATGTTTTCTGGACTCTTCCATCTATTGGAAATATAGTTAATTTTTTTTTAAGAAGGAGAATATAGTCAAGTTCTGATTGTATTGCTTTTAGAAGGATGTTATTTGGCTTTAAAGTGATTAAACTTATACAAGTACTCCTTAAAAGTACTTGTTTTGAAGTTGGTTTTGCTCATTGTCCTCAAAGTGCAGCATGCTTCACTTAATCTCTAAGTTTGGCTTCTTTTATTTCTGAGCACCAGTCTGTGGACATTGTGTGATTGTGTAATTATAGATTCAGTGTGCTTACATTTTAAATTTATACATTGGTTTTTAAAATACGGAATTTTATTTCTGTGTACTTATGATGTCACATAGTGATTGTTAGAATTATTGAGATTTAAAAATTATGTTCAATAATAAAGGAATAAGTAAATTTGTAAATTCTGAAAGCAGGCTATTACTATTCCTGTGTAGTAAATTATTTCTCACAAGAGGAAAAGCGGGAAAATTGGTGGAAATTACTTGTGCTTTCTTGTTGCTCACAGACTTACAGGTCAAACAGTAGTTTGTGATAAGCTGCAGACATGCTCATTATCGGGTCCTGTTCCCTGTTTATAAGGGGATGTCTTCTGTGTACTTCTAGGTAAACTATTTTATTGAAATATTCTTTAAGAATGTTTAAGGAGCACCTGAGCTTGGAGAAAAGGGCCCCGCACCCCCCGTCCCATGAGTTCTGTTCATGGTTGTCCATGGTTGGTTTTCTACTGCGATTTACCTTTTATCATTTCATTCATTTTAGTTTTTATTTCTGATAGTATAGCAAGGTTATTTGAAATGATCTCTCTCTTCTCTCTGCTTCATCTTCCTTTTGATAGACTTAGACATTTTTTGCATTTGACCCTATTTTAGCAAAAGAGAGCTACTACTGCTTAGAAAAATTAGATGTAATCATTATCCTAGAGTATTTATAAATTTTTATTATGTAACTGTGTTAAAGCAAAAATAGAAAAAGATGTAGGTTGGAAATTAGGAAGCCTAAAACATTATTTGTAGTTACTTTTGAAAAAGCTAAATTAAAATAATTTTTTCTATTATTGGAAATAAACCCTTTGAACATATTTAACAAATGGCTACAGCAGAAAGAACACAATTCCTTGATTTTCTTTTCAACTAAAGGCTACAGTATGTACCTCCCACCTCGTCTTTTCTCCCTTTTCTGATCTTTAGAGAGATTTATGGTTTTACATGTGTTTTTAAAGTCTGACAATACAGTTGATGTAATTTTATCACGTTAATACTAAAACACCTTTCCAAGTGAAATTTTTTTCATCATCCGCCTCCCCTCTCTCCCACTTGTGTAGGCACGGTGAGCTAGGTAGGCATGGTGCATCACTGCTACCATGGATACCCTTAAGAACAGGCATGTGGGTTGAACTAAAGCCATGATGATTAGTTTTCTGGTTGGTTTTTTTTTTTCCTCCTCTTAACTATGTGTTCTTCACAGTGAAGACTTTTATTTTAAAACGTCTACAAATGACTAGGTTGTGAGATGTGATGACTAAATCATCACTGCTATTGAACTGCCAGATCTTAGCCTCCGTTTACAATAGAATTAAGGCCATTTACTAATTTAAGATTATCATAAATAGCTCTACATTTCTTTTCTGATTAATACATTTAAACACAACCGTCATGATTGTTTTGCCTCTTAATTAAATGAAAATGTATTTCCTTTTTGAATTAAAAAAAATATTGTTCTGGGTTTAGGTATTTTGCAGGAGAAAAGATACTAGTGAGCATTTCTACCATGGCAGTACTTCTGATTATTGTTAGTACACTTACATACATTTTTATGTAGTTTAATCAGCTTGGATACAATATTTTGTTTTGTGCTTTTCCACATAATGTCTTTCTAAGAGATATTTATGTTTGTGTTTGTAAGTTCTTGTGTTCTTAGCTGCTTTTTAAATGTGTCTATTGGGGTACAGTGGTAGAGTTAATATTGTTAGAGGCCAGAGAACTGTGATTTTATCAGGCTCATTATTACTGTAGGAAAATTAACTCAGAGAGTATGATGCCCAACAAGAGTGATTTGGGAGTATTGTTATGTTAATATATGGTATATTTTCTTATGTTAGCAAAGCCCTGTGTATACACTGCAGTTAAGGGCATTCATATTTTTTAGCATAGAGGTTTCCCAGCTGTTAAGTAACTTCCTGAGAGTTGCATAACTTTAGTACCAGAATTTCTTGCAGTAAGATCACGTCTTGCTCCATCTTCTGCTATACTGATTGTTGATCAAGTAAGTAGAAAAGGGATGTTCTTTATCTCCATTCATTTTAGGGTTATTTAGCAGAAACTTAGATGGCAGGAGAAAGACCTAAAATTTTTTTCATGTATGTTCTTAATTAAGCCCAGAAGGAGAAAATAAGCTTTCATATTTCAGAAGATTCTCCTACACTCAGTGCCAGTTCTTAGTATTTTTATTATTTAACTTATTTGCCAAAACTTGGAGTTCATGTTAAGTGCCATTAAGGCAATGTTTGAAGTATATGTAGTCTCAGACATCTCTCCCAATTAAGGAATTGCCAATACATATACTTTAGAAGCTGCAGACCAGGTTTTCATCATTTTTCTTAATGGGCCTTTTTTCAGTTCTTGTTAGGTGTTTCCGTCTGCTTTGAGATCTTTATGCATAATGGTTTCCTCTGTTTGTAAGCTCTTAGCCCCAAATCTTAGTAACCAACCCTTCAGATTCTAGTTTATAGATTACTTCCTCAGGGAGGCCTTCCTTAATTCCTGATTAAATTAGTTTTTTCTACTTCTGTAATTATAATTTATTTTTCCTTTATAACACATAGTATATTGTTTATTTGTGTGATTCTTTATTAATGTATATTTTTCTCACTGGACTGTAAGCTTTGCAGAAGTAAGACTGTTTCATTCTCCTGGTATCTTTGATGCCTGACCTAGTGTTTGACATACAGTACTTAGTCAATAATTGTTAAATGAATGAAGCTTTGGAACAGATGATCCAAACTTGTGAATTAAAAAAAATGAATATTTTACTTTGTAATATATTGTAAGTCCCATTTTGAGTATGGATATAGGTTAACATCCTAGAAAATTGTCCTCTTCTTCCCTCCCTTTTCTTTCCTCTCTTGTCTGGCTTCTGCATTTTGGGTCATAGGAAGACCTTCCACATTCCAGAACTATAAAGAATTCACCCAGGTTTTCTTTTGGAACTTTATATAGGAGTCACTTTTAAATCGTTGACCATTGAAGTTTATCCTGACACATAGTGTTAGTTGTGGAATGAGTTCTAATATTTTTTCAAATGGTTGCCCATTTGTTCCAGTGTCATTTATTAAAAAGTCCATACTTACCCCCATATTATGCTGAAATAAAAAAAAAAAAGTCCATACTTTCCTCCACTGAATTGAGATGCCACCTTTTGACAAATAATAAACTCCCGTGTGTATTTGGGTCTATTTCTGGACGTTTAATTCTGTGTTTCACTGTCTGTCTATTCGTGAACCAGCTTGACAGTGTTTTACTTACTGAAGCTTTATGTAGTTATGACTTAACATGTAATAGTTATACTCTCTCATCGCTTCTATCTTTTAGAGCTTTTGTTTTATTTTTTAAGATTCTTATTTTTTCATATAAACTTTAGAATCAACATATCTAGTCCAAGAAAAAAAGCATTTTGATATTAGTAATACCCTCTAAATTTAAAGAAGTAGTACACCATAAGGAATGTTTCCTCCTCAGTAGGGAGAGGCAGTTAAGTAAGTTTATCTTGTATACACCTTCCTAAAAACTAGTGTAAAGTACCACTAGAAGCTAGGCAGTAGTCTTCTTGGTTCCCTATCCTGGGAAGCAAGGTTTTAAATTCATTTCTGAGAGTCCTTACTAGGGAATATTTGTTAACGGGAAAAGGTTAGAGGAAGGAATCAAAGACAAATTTTATCTATTTCATAAGTTCGCTTGGCCCTTTGCTCCATAACTTTAACAATTGTCTGAGTTAAAACCTCCTTTCCGACTGAATCAAATAGAATTATTTCTTATGCTAACTCTGGTTGATGTTAGATGCCCAGAGAGCTGTGTTGAGAATTCTGATAACAGGTTGGAGGAAAGAGTTGTGATCAATTAGTAGTCTTTGCCATGGTTGAGAAATTGGACAAAGGTGGGAGACCTGGCAGAAGAATGGTATCGTTTGTATTTAATATATTTTGAAAATTGTTAACATGTCATTGAATGTTTTCCTATAGCATTTAAAATGACTCCATTATTTGAAAGTTTTAATTTAATCAGTCAAACATTTGGATTATTTCTATTTTTTTTCTTAAAATGCTTGATACTTAATCTCTGAGCATAACTATTATTCCTTAGGTGAGGAATTTCTACCATAAAAGACAAACATTTCTAATGTTTTGGTAAATATTGCCAAGTTTAATCACCTTCAGACTATTTTTCCATTTAAAACATCTTTATATTAAATATATTTTCACTAAATTGTCTCTTCATTTACATCTGGAAAGGCCCATTTATAACTCTTAATCTTATCCACAGTAAACAGGTTTCTTTGAATTTTCTGCAATATATTGTTTTATTTCTTAGCTATTTCATCTTTTTGTTAATTTTTAGTATCCAGTCAATGTTCATCTGGGACTCACCTTTTTTGGGACCTACTGAATTGGAATAATGGAAGTTGCTTTCAAGTATTACCCTATTTTCTGTTCACCCTTTTGCAATCAGACTTTCCAAATGAATAAGGATAACTAAGGCTTTCATTTTGCTTATTTTGACACTCTCACTTTTTAAATTCCTTGTAGTCTGATTTCTGTAGCAGTCACTCAGCTGAAGTTGTGCCACTTAAAATGAACAGAGAGTAAAGGATAATAGCTAAGTGTTGGCTCTGGAAACTGGTGAGGTTCTAGTCCCAATTCTTTATTCCTGGACAAGTTGCTTATTATTCGCTCTGGGCTTCAGTTCCCTCATCTCTAACATGGGAAGTAAAGTACTAGTAAAGTAGCTACTAGTAAAGTAGTACTAGTAGCTACTAGTAAAGTAGCTACATCTCTAACATGTAGCTACTTTACAGAGTTCTTAAAGATTAATTGAGCTAACACCTATCAAGGGTTTGAAATGATGACCAGCATATATAAGACTTTACCAATTGTTAGCAGATCTTTTAATAATTTTTATTTAATAGTAAAATATGTAGTCTTCTGGCTGGATAGAACAGTGTTTTCTGAATCATTCTTTCTCTTTACCCTCTTTTATAGTCCTTGTTCTGTGCCTTTTATGACTATTGTGCTAGTTCTCTTTCTTTATTAGAAGTGATGGATATTTTAAGTACAGCTCTATCATTAAGGCAAGCTGGAAGTATTAGGTTATTAAGTATGGAATGCCCGATTTCCTTAAGTACTAAGTTTGACAGTTGGTATCTCTGACATTTCACTTTGACACTTCTTGTTTTTTTTTTTGGTGAAGGTACATCCTCATTCTTTCAAACACACATTTTGGCTTGTGATTATCTTTCAATTTTTTTTTTTTTTTTAGAGCAATTTTTGTGAAACCATGGATAAGTCAAAAATTTGTGTTATTATTGAATACAAAGTTGTATTGTGCAACCAATGCAGCACAGACAGTTCAAAATATCAACCAAGTGTTTGGGAAGGACATGGCTAATGAACTGACATTACGTTGATGGTTTGAGAAGTTCCATTCTGGTGATTTTAATCTTGAAAATGAGCCATGTGGTGACCAGAGACCAACGTGGATAATGATCAGCTGAAAGCTGTAGTGGAAGCAAATCCATCTCAACCTACACGTGAATTAACAGCAAGATTTGATGTTACTATTCCAACAATACTGGATCATTTGAAACAAACGGGCAAAGTAAAGAAGCTGAATAGATGGGTACCACATGAATTAAACAAGCATCAGAAAAGAAATCATCTTGAAGGTTGCCTTTCTTTGCTATCACTACATAAAGGTGAACCATTTCTACACCGTGTTGTTAAGTGTGATGAAAAATGGATTCTTTTTGACAGTCGTAAGCATTTGACACAATGGTTGGATAAAAATGAAGTGCCAAAACACAGTCCAAAACCAGATATTCATCAAAAAAAGCTAATGGTGTCTGTTTGGTGGTCTAGTGCTGGTATCATCCTGTACAACTTCATGAAACCTGGTCAGTTGATTACAGTGGATGGGTACTGCAGCCAATTGGATGAAATGATGAGGGTGCTTTCAATTAAGCAGCCAAGATTGGTCAATAGAGACAGGCCAATCCTCTTGGAAGACAAGGCTTGACCACATGTCGCACAAACAATGCTGCTCAAACTACAGAACCTGGACTTGGAAACTCTCTGTCATCCACTGTATTCACCAGACATTGCAGCAACTGACTACCACTTCTTCCAGGCTTTCGACCACTTCTTGCAAGGAAAAATATTCAATTCTCAACAAGCTGTGGAAAACGCCTTTTGTGATTTCCTTGCCACTTACTCTCCAGGCTTCTTAGCAGGGCAAAACTGTGTCTATAGTTTAGGCACATACTTTGATTAATTGTACTGCTTCTTGTTTGAGATATAGTAAACTAAACTTTTGATTCCAAATGAGACATTTCATATTTAATGACCTAATAGGAATGAAAGAAATATGAAAGAGGAGATTTTAAGGTGCTTCAACCCATGCCTATTTCTGCTTTATCAGATAACCTCTTTTTTGCTGTTTTTATTTTGGATTTTAGAGCTGTGTTAATGCCTGGTCTTCTGAAATAGTTCTTTGAATCTTTATTTGCCAAAAATCTATGATCATAATAACTATCATACTTCTTTTGGTGATTGATATGTAACTATCTTATGGATAAAGAAAAGGAATTGCCCATACTAGGGAATATTTATTTATAATTTCAGTGGTTATTCAACAAATATTTGTTTTAACTGAATAACTGATATAATGCCGGGTAGTAAATCACCAGAGAAATGTTGAATTGTTTTTGGCTTACCAGTTCGGGAATTATGAATACAAAATTTGGCTTATTTGAGTAAAACAGCTCTCTCTTATATAAATATTCTTATTTATATGTCAGGACACTTTTAATTGTAATAGGTTGTATTAAAATTGGATGTTTTCCAGCAGCTTTGAAAAGGGTATATTTGAAAGAAAGTCTTAGTACAGAGATTTCAGATTTTTTAAGATTTTTGAAAGTTAAATTTTAATAGGGAATTGAAATGCTGCCCTCTCCTGGTGGCTAGTTGTTTTACTGCCAATAACCTGTAATAGGGTGAATTTTTTTGGTCTATATAACTAGCTTGAAGTATAACTATATAAAACATCCTTTAAGTTAGTTGTTAAATTATAATCACGTATTACCTAATGCTAAGTACCATTAAATATATTCATTATCATTTTGGCTTTTAGAAAAACTTGGGTCCTAGAACAAAGTTCAGTTTAGTCTTAGCTTCTCATTTTATGTGATGAATTTTAAGTAGTTGCTAGATTGATCCCTTATGGTTGTGTGACTCAAAGTTTGTATTTATAACTGTTAAGCAAACTATAAGTAAAGATAATTTTTCTAAAATAATTATTTTGCGTTATGTTATTTAATGTTTGAAAACTTGAAACTTTCATGTTTTGAATTGTTACAAATTTTGAAAATTTGAAATTTTAATCAGTATTAAATAGCATGTAAGATCTTTATGTGTTTACTAAAAGGCACTGCTTAACAAATGGTGCTGTTGAACAAATTATAGCCTCCGATTTCATGTTTTTCATTGTAAATTGGAGAAATTAGAAAAGTTGATTTTAAAAATTTCTTTTTGTTTTGGTGAGTGCCCACTGTATATAAAGTACTATTATATATATAAAATAAATGTCGAAAACAAAGACTGATACAGTTCTTGCTTTAGATCAAGGATTGACAAACTATGGCAAATGGACCAAGTCAGACCATGCTCATTCATTTACTTATGTGTATGACTACTTTCATGCTACAATGGCAGAGTTAGATAGTTGTATCAGAGACAGTGTGACCTGAAAGGCTGAAAATATTTATTATCTAGTCTTTTACAGGAAATGTTTGCCAGTCCCTGCCTTAGAGGAACTTCTGGTCTAGTGCAAAAGATGAATATCTAAAAAGATCTAAAAAGATCATTTAAATGAGCATTTATAAAGGACAGACAAAAATGCCAGGAGTAGTTTAAATAAAGCTAGCATGGAATTAAGGAAAATAGGCTTTCTTCATCAGCACCACTCTTCTATTTAAGTAGTGTACTAATATCTTCCAGTAATTCCCAGAGATTCCTGTTTATTGATCATTAGCAGGTATCCTACTTCACAGCCTGGTTATTGTCATCATCATTATTACTTTTTTTTTGGTAAAATGCACAAATCTAATTATGCAGCTTGGTGCCTTTTATAACTGTAATCACTACCCACATACAGATTTAAAACATTTTCAGTATTCCAGAAGACTCCCTTTTGCCTTTTCTAAGACAGTTCACCCTCCCCAGAGGTAGTAATTTTTATGACCTATATCACTGTAGATTAGTTTTGAATTTCATATAAATGGGATCGTATAGTGTATATAATTACTTATGGCTGCTTTTACTCCGTATCTAAATTATTGCGCATGCCAGTTCCTTTTTATTGCTGGGTAATATTCCATTGTATGAATATACTGCAGCTTGTTCATTCTGCTATTATGGGAATTTGGGTTGTTTCCCTTTTTGGCTGTTGTGAATAAAACTGTTTTGAACATTTTGTACAAGTCTTTTTGTGGACATATGCACTAATTTCTTTAGCGTATATACCTGGGAAGTAGAGTTCTTAGTTTATCTTGTAGAGCCCTTACCAGGAAGTTTTTGTTTAACAAGACAAACTTGGAGAGAGTGTCAAAGACACATTTTCACCTACTTTATAAATTTGCCTGGTCCCCTGCTCCATTACAAAGGGTAACTTTACATTTCTACAAAAGCTCTGTGACTAAGGCAACCTGCCTTTTGACTAAATTAAACAGGTTTTATTTCTGGTTTGAACTCTGATTGGTGTTGATGTCTAAAGGTCTTTCTAAAAATTCTGATAACAAGTTGAAAGAAAGAGTGCTGTGATCAACTAGTTGTTTTTGCCTTGGCTGAGAAGTTAGAGATGTGTGGAGCACTTGACAGAAGAATGGGATCATTTGTATTTAATATATTTTGAAAATTCTTATGTTTTGAATATGGTATATTTAAATTACCTCATTGGATATGTCATGGACTTCTTAATTTCATTTATTGTACCTTTTATTTTTAGAATGTCTATTTGTTCTTTTTAGAGATTCTACTTTTCTTTTTAAGTTGATTGTTGCATTCACTTTGTACATCTTTTCCTATGTGTTATTTTATATATTTAACATTGTCATTTTAAAGTTCTTTTCTGCTAGTTCTAACATCCATTGTCATCTTTGCTTCTGCTTTGGGTCTTCTTTTGATTGATTTTCTCTTGTTTTCCTGCTTCTTCCCATGTCTTGAAATTTTTGTTGTGCTTTGTATAACGTATAAGACAATCATAAAGACTGAACTAATATTTTTTTCCCTTTCGAGAAGCTGGAATGAGGCTAATAAATTCGGAGTTGAGTTTGTTTAGGGCTAGGTTGCTGGTTTAGTTACTTTCATCTCACTTCTGTTTTCAAATATCATAAGGGTGAGATCAATCCTGTGTCTTTCATAGGTCCTTTTCATAGCAGGACTTTAGGATATATGAACTGTGAGACTGAAGAAATGATTCACCACTTTTGAGGCCCAATTCACAACTTGCTATACTGCTATACCCTTAGTAAATGTTCTATGAGGGCAGTCTAATGTGTGGGGACAACTAACTCTATTTTAGGCTCCTCCAGACTCTGTAACTTGTCATGCCAGCCCACTTGTCATTAAAAGTTCTCCTTGTTACACCATCAGAGTTAAATCAGTCTATATTATGCTCAATCCTTTGCTCATCTGGGTCTAAATTTGTCAGATACACCAATTAGGTAAGTGTTTGCCTTAGGAAAGGCTTCTCTCTTTTGGAATTTAGATTCTTCTTTTTTAAATTTTTTATTTATTCTTTTTTTTTTTAAACTCAGTGGTAAGAATGGAATTTAGATTCTTTGGACTATTTTGTGTTCAGAAATTTCCATTTCTATTATCATTTTAAAAAATTAATCTTTTTATTTTGGGATAATTGTAGATTCACATATATTTGTAAAAAGAAATACAGAGATCCTATGTGCCAGTTTCCTCTGATGGTAATTCTAGTACAGTATTACTAACTAGCATATTGATGTTAATACAATCGAGATAAAAAACATTTCCATCACCACAAAGATCCCTCATGTTGCTTTTTTATAAACCCCCACCCCTTTCTTCACTCCCAGCAACCACTTATTCTCCAGTCCTGTTATTTTGTCATTTCAAGATTTTTTTATAAATGGAATCATAAGTATGTAAACTTTTAGGACTGACTTTTTTTATTCAGTATAATTTTCTGGAGATTCACCCAAGAAATTATTGCATACATCAATAATTTGTTCATTTTTATTGCTGAGTACTACTCCATAGTGTGGATGTACCACTGTTTAACCATTCCCCAGTTGAAAGACATCTAGATTTTTCCAGTTTTTGGCTGCAGCAAATAAAGCTGATATTAGATATTTGTGTATAAGTTTTTGTGTGAACATAATTATTCATTTCTCTGGGATAAATGCCCAGGCATGTGATTACTGGGTCATATGGTAGTTGCATGTTTTTCTAAAAAATAAACTGCTAAACTGTTTTCCAGAGTGAGTGTACGATTTTACATTCCCATCAGCAGTATGTGAATGATCCGATTTCTCCACATCCTTGCCAGCATTTGGTGTTGTCTCTATTTTTTATTTTAGCCATTTAGATGTGTAGCAATAGCTCACTGTGATTTTAATTTACATTTAATTTACATTTCCCTAATGGCTAATAATGTACATCTTTTCATGTGCTTATTTGCCATCCACATACCTTTTTTAGTGAAATGTCTCTTCGTGTCTTTTGCCCGTATTCTAATTAGGTTGTTTGTTCTTTTTACTATTGAATTAGTATAGTAGTATACTAATCCTTTGTCAGATATATCATTTGAAAATGTTTTTTTCCCCAGTGTGTCGCTTGTCTTTTCATCCTTTTTTTTAGGGTCTTCCATGGAGCAAAAGTTTTTAATTTTGATGAAATCCAGCTTATCAACTTACCCTTTTGGTGGCAAATCTAAGAACTCTTTGCCTAGGTTGTGAAAAATTTCTAGTTTTTTCTAATTAAGTCTATGATACATTTTGGGTTTGTTTTTTTTTTTAAATCGTGGCAAGATATACATAACATGCAATTTATCTTCATAACCATTTTTAAGTGTACAGTTTAATGGAATTAAATGTATTTATAATGAGGTACAACTGTTACCACCATCCATCTACAGACTCTATTCATCTTGCAAAATGGAAGCTGTGTATACCCATTAAACAAAGCTCCTCATTCCCTCTTCTCAAACTCTGGAAACTACCATTCTACTTAATGTTCCTCTGATCTTTACTAATCTTTAAGGACCTCATATAAATGGAATTATTCAGTATTTGACTTTTGTGGCTAGCTTGTTTTACTTAGCATTATGTCCTCATCTTTCATCCATGTTGTAGTATATGTCAGAATTTCCTACCTTTTTAGGGCTGAATAATATTCTGTTGCATGTATATACACATTTTCTGTATCTGTTACACTTAGATTGCTTCTGTGTTTTAGCTATTTGTGAATAATGTTGCTATGAATACAAGTGTAAAACTATCTCTTCAAGACTCTGTTTTCAATTCTTTTGGGTATATGCCCAGAGAATTGCTTGATCATATAGTAATTCTATATTTAATTTTTTGAGAAACTTCCATGCAGTTTTCTGCAGCTGCTGTATTATTTTACATTCCCACCAGCAATGCTCAAGGGTTCCCATGTCTCCACATCCTCACCAACTTACTATTGCCTGTCTTTTTGATAGTAGTCATCCTAATGGGTATGAGGCAGTTTATATAATATTATTATAGTTTTGATTTGCACATGCAAATGATGTTTGAAGAAAATAATTTCTTATTTATTTCAAAAGATTAATTTTCTTGACTGAAGTATCAAATATTAATAGTTGAAGTGTACTTAGCATTTGTTGATCTGTCTTCTGGTACCTTTCCCCCCTCTAGTATAGATTGCCTACCACCTCTATTACTTAGAAAAATTATGAAAAATAGACTTCTCTTGACTTTGGTTCTGCTCCTGTACCGTCTCCTGTTTATGCTCCACAATTACCTTTAGGGACAGCCCACCTTTGAGACTAGGACTAGTACCTAGTGGGGAGAGAGTTTATATGACTGGGGAGTTTAAACACTGAGCTGAGTGGTTTGGACTTTTATCCCACAGGCAATGGAATGCTGTCAAAATGATTATTTTGAACAAATATGGTTTGTATTTGTTACATTAACAATTATGTCCACTCCCTAAAGCTATTCCCATGTGGAACAGCTAGCTTCTAAGATAGCCCTCAGTGATTTTTTTCCACTGTTACATAGTCCCTTCCCCCAGTGAATAGGGGTCTCTTGTGTAGCCAACAGGATATCGTGGAAATGATGGTGTGTAACTTCAAAGGCTAAGTCATAAATGATACTGAGTTTTCCTCCCTGCTTACTTTGATCACCTGCTCTGGGAGAAGCCAGTCGCATGTCATGAGGACACTCAAGCAGCCCTATGGGGAGATCCACAGGGAAAGGAAATGGGGCCTCCTGCCAACAACAGCCAGTACCAGCTTATCAGCCACTTGAGTGATCCTTCTTGGAAACAGGTCATTTGGTCTCATTCAAGCCTTTAGTTCACTATAGCCTGGCTGACATCAACACTCCACTTTATAGGAGACCACCAGATAGAACCAAGCAGCTAAGCCTCTCTTAAACTCCTGCCCACAGAAACTGTATAAGGTAGTACATGTTTGTTACTTCATGCCACTAAGATTTGAGGTAATTTGTTACACAGCAGCAAATAACTAATACCCTACGTAACTCCATAACCTGTGAAATACTGATTTCAAATACTTAGCTCTACAAATATAACCTCCTAAATTTTAAGCACATATGCAAAAGTTTGTTCACTATGATGTTTTTCTATCTTCATTGACCTTTCCAAGTTACTTACACCGTGTTTTCACCTCCATCAGCCCATTTTGTCTCCTTTTCAGTTTCAATTCTGTGGTTCTTAAATATAATCACTTACTAGCAGATACTCAATTCTCTTGCCCTTCTTTCAAGCTGTCTTACTTGCCAGGTAAAACCTAATTGGGTTTAATCATTTACCTTCTTTATGATTTTCATCAATCAGCTGAAGAAAATTACACAGTTGGCTGTTCTCTGTATTCATGAGCTTGAATATCACTTGGTCTATCAACTTTGGTGGAATTCTATATTTCTCGGATAAGTATACTTTCCTGCTTTCCAAAATTACTTTTTCATGCTTTTTTTTCTCCTCAGACCTCTTTATTGTCTCCCCTTAGTTGAAGAGCTTGCTTCATATCCAATTATTTTTTTAAAGTAGCTTTCAGATGGAAACCCTCTTATTTTCTCACCACAAAATCCAAAATTATACTGCATCCTCACTCATTTTCTCCTTGTGCCCTCTTGTTACAATGGAGGAAGGAGCTTTCCTGTCAAAGGCCAGTTCTTCCATTTGTACTCTTTACTCCCATCTCTTCTCTTCTTTGTGAGTGGCTTTGTTTCTTTTGTTATTAATTTTTCCGTCTTACTGTAGTGTTTTTTTAGTATATAATATACTGTACCTTTTCCCAACTTAAAAAAATTCTCTTGATCACCTGTCTGTCCACTCCTTATTTCTCTCCTCCCCTTTTTAGATACATTTATCAAAAAAGGATATCTCTACTTTCTCTCTTTAATCATTTAATTTGTCCCCAGCACTGCATTTAAATTGCCTTTTTCAAGATTGCCAACATTTTTTCTGTTGTCAAATCCAAGGACACTTTTCTTTCTCATCCTCAAACCTTTTAATAGCATTTTTCTACAAATTGTCCACTTTGTTTTTCTTGAAATACCCATCATCTCTTGGTTTGTGTGATAATGTGCTTCTTTAGTTTTCTTTCTTACCTTACTGATTCACCAGCTCTTCTGAGTTTTTCTCTCCTTTACCTATAATTTTGTATTTTCGTGGGGTTCCAACCTTGCTCATATTTTTTTTTATCAGTAAGGACAATCTCATTTATGTCTTTCACTGTAACCATTATCTATATATTGATGACTACCAAATTTATATCTCTAGATATCTTTCCTAGATTTGTTGTCCAGCATCTTAACTGGATATCTAACAGGTGTTTTAAATTTAAAATAGCCAGTATCTTTCCATTGCTTCCATCTAACACTGTTTCTCAAGCTAGAAAACCTGGGAGTCATCTTTGTGTTCTTTCTTTTATGCCAACATCCACTTCCTCAGTAAATGTTCTCCACTGTACCTTTTAAATATGAACTTGATGTCTTCTTATTATTATCACCACTATTAGCACCCTAGCACCCTTGTCTAAGCCATCATCATTTTTTACCTGAACCTAAGTTCCTAGTAGTTGATCTCTCTGCTACTACTATTGCCTGTATATAACTGATTCTCCACATAAATCAGTGGAAAAAATATGTAAATCAGATTCTCATCTTTCCCTTGCTTAGAAAGAACCCTCTAAATGACTCACAATTCCAGTTAGACTAAAATCCAAAACCTGTGCTTACTTTGGCATACTAAATCCTGCGTGAGCTAGACCCAGGCTACCTTTCTTGACTTTAGCTGCTCTTCTCCTGGGGTCACTCTGCTCGAGCTGTACTAGCTGCAGATGTTAAAATTCCAATACTTTTGGGGTTAGGTACTTCTGTTGTCTGAAAGCTCCTGATTTTTACGTGTCTGCCTTCCTCTAACCCTTGAGGTTTCAGTCTAAATGATACCTCCTCAAAGAGACCTTCTCTGAGTAAAACCTTCCCTACTCTCCCTACCACACAATTTGTTTCTTTTTAGTGCTTATCACATTTTGTAATTAATGTACAAATACATATGGAAAATAAAATTTATTCAATGAATTAGGACCTTTCTGATACATAGATAAAATCCTAATATTTATAATTTTTGGCAGTTAGACATTTTAAAAATATAATTTAGGGACCAGATGTATAGCTTTGAATGTTTGTCCTTCAGTAAAATATCAATTACATAATAGATCATATTCATATGAATACTGTAATTAAATATATTGGAATGAATCTTTTGACACCACTGTCCCATTTGATGGACAGTTTACATTTAATGTAATTATCAGGATAGCTGGGTTTAAATTTACCATCTTGCTATTTTTTTTCTATTTGTCTTATTCTTTTTTCTTTTACTTCCCTGTTTTTTTTTTTTTTTTTTTTTTGAGACAGAGTCTCACTTTCTTGCCTGGGGCGAGTGCCGTGGCGTCAGCCTAGCTCACAGCAACCTCAAACTCCTGGGCTCAAACGATCCTACTGCCTCAGCCTCCCAAGTAGCTGGGACTAC
>CAUYSK010073734.1:0-20639 GCA_963575035.1 Avahi laniger | reverse complement strand
CTAAAGACAAACTTCATATTCATCTTTTTTCTCTCCAAATTCAGCTTAGATATAGTAGCATAATTGACTTCAAGAATCCTCATTTTTGGATTAATTCCTGTGTACTCTCATTTTAACATATCATTTAGAAATCACTTATTTTTTTTTTTTTTTTAAGCCAGAGTGTCACTGTGTTGCCCAGACTAGAGTGCCATGGCGTCATCTTAGCTCACAGCAACCTCAAACTCCTGGGCTCAAGCGATCCTCCTGCCTCAGCCTCCGAGTAGCTGGGACTACAGGCATGTGCCACCATGCCCGGCTAGTTTTTTCTATATATTTTTAGTTGTCCAATTAATTTTTTTCTATTTTTAGTAGAGATGCGGGTCTCACTCTTGGTCAGACTGGTTTTGAACTCCTGAGCTCAAACAATCCACCCGTCTCGGCCTCCCAGAGTGCTAGGATTACAGGCGTGAGCCACCGCGCCCGGCCTAGGAATCACTTATTTAAGTGTAATGTTGAGCAAAATACCGTGTTAAAGTTAACGGACATTGTTGCTACAAAAAGTGGTGGCATTTTTATCAATACTGAAAAATTTCTTTTTAACAGTTCAAAGGAAAGGAAAAGATAGAAAAACATTAATATTAGGAAAACACCTCCTTTCCTCATAGTCTTTATTAATGAACAGATAAAATAAAAATCATCAGTTTTAATTTTTATTCTCCAAATGAATCATCTAAAATAATTTCAACAAATTTCTACTCTTTGTGAATTCCTTGACAAAGGTAGATACCATTGATTTGGCTGAGATGTTTAGTAAAAAGATATTCAACATCCAATTTATACATTAAAAAACAGATTCTTTAAAGACCAAATTAAGGGCTCTATCTCTGTCCCTAATGATCAGAGTCAACTGTTTGAGTGAGTTTTATCTACATTTGATGTAGACAGACCTTTTCTGTTAGGTGAACATCAAAAAACACATGGGAAACTGTGACCATGAGGCAAAGCAGGTGGTGTGCTGACAGTTGAGCTGCATGTGATACCTCAGCTGGCCCTGTGGTCTTGTTATTTGGTTGTGTTGACATCAAAAGAAAACACGTGAGATTTATCAGATGGACAGCTTGGTTTGACACATAACTACAGCTTCTGCAAATATTTACATGAGGCATCAGAGAGAAAAATAAGTACATATTGTGAGGTTCAGCGTAAATAAGAAGGTATTTGTTAGGGAGATTATCTTGCGTTTTTAAGTAACCAGGAAAGGTTTTGTGTGAAAGAAGTGATTTCAAAAGTGTAGGATAATCTGAAGAGTATGATGTGCAGATTTGCCCAAGAATGGAAAGATGATGGTTTAGCATCTTAACATTTTACTTTACATGGCATTTTATTGAAAATGTTCCAAATATAGTCACCTCTCAATGCATATGTTTTTTTGTGTGTGTATATATCCTATCCTCCCAGACTATAACATGTTGTATAGCAGGATGTATAATAATTGTGGCCTGGCCATACAGATTCTGTGCTAATTATGGTATTTTCTATATTCAACATAGGATGTAGTCAAGTGTTTTGAACATTATAAGTCCTCCAAAAGTATTTGTTGAATAAATTTATTGAAAATAATATGTTCTTTGCAATAGGTTCCAGGTAAAATGATTGTAGTTGGAAAACAAACTCAATTCTTTCATATTTCAGCTAGTATTTTATTGAATATCAAATACAAAAAAAAAGCACTACTGCTACCAAAAAGGTTGACAACTTTTATCAGTACTTAAGGATTTGTTTTTAACAGCTCAAAGAAAAGAACTTTAGGAAAATATTAATATTGGGACTGTAACTTCCTCACCTGTATTTTCCATTAATAATAAAATGAAAGCATCTGCCCTAGTTTTTATGTTTTCTAAATCTAAACAATTAAGATCATTTCACAATTTTCTAATCTTAATTCATGATGTAACAAAGTCACATGCCTTTTAAATTCAAGGCAATTGACATTTTCAGTTATGACTTATTTCCTTGCAGATGACGTTAGTAATCTGATGATTTTTCTATTGATGAAAACTAGCTCTATGAGAGATTCATTTAGACATTTATACCTTGATATTATATGTAGAAAAATAGAGATGTAACATTGGTAAATTTCTGAACCTGCAAGTGAATGATACTTGGTTTGGATTTATAAGAGATAGATTTAGCCTGTTTAAGTAGCTATTTAAGTGTCTACCTAACTTTCCCATTATATATTCTTTCCATGTAAGGAAACGAGCACCCAAATATTAAAGGTCAAAAGTTTAAAATAGTAAAGTAAACATATGTCACTTTAATTCATGATACACTGCTGAGAGCAAGAGAAAGGAATTTGTAGGAACCCTGTAGATCATCCCCTCTCAGTCTTCTTCATTAACTCACAGCAATCCAATTTCCTCTTATAACATCTTCATTGATTATATTCCCTATCCTATAATCATTAATTTGGCTATTTTTATACAGAGTTGAGAATATGCTTAATCTCTTTTGTTAATAGAGATTTAAAAAAAAAGACAATTGTGTCTTGCTGTGAGGGATAGGAATATAAGTGAGTCAAATGGCAAGCATTCTTGCAAGAGAATTTTTAGATACAGTATTAATATTAAAAATAAATTATGAAATTTCTTTCCTCTATGTATTTTGAAATGTGCTCTAATCTTGCTTGTTTCTAATGGTTTGGATGTAGTCTGGCAGATATTTAGACATATAAGTCTAGAGCTATATTTTTATTTAATCTTTTCATTTTTATGCATAACATATAAACTTTACACATTTCAAAGTTTTTATCCTATCTGTTTCCATAGTGTCTTTATAAGATAAAACAGCTGGTATATCTTGAGCTCTTAGCTCTAATGTAAAATTTTGTTCCTTTTAATATTTTAAAATTACATTAACATTTTATATTTTTTAGATTCATTATTCAAGTCTGAGACAATCTACATACCTGTTAAATTTTAGTCTAGGGGCCAATCTTTCTGCCATTTTTCCTTAGCTTTAAAATTCTCTTAAATTGAAATAATGTGGGAAGACTTTGATAGCCTAGTCATTGCGTAGCAAATATCAAGACAATTAACAGTAGGAAAGCAGTTGTTTAATCTCATCACCACTTTCTTTATGATTTTATCTAAATCCAAACCAGATGTTGAACAGGACTAAATCCCTATGACATCCATGCTTCTGTGTGTGCGTGTGTGTGTGTGTGTGTGTATGTGTGTGTGCATGTTTTCTTCAGAAATAAGTATCTTTTTTTGTTTGATTTAGTTTTTGAAACCTCAGCCATTTGACATTATGAACACATTTCAGAGTTTACAATTGTTTGTTGGCTTGAATTAGGTCAAATTTTACATAGCATTAATAATTTTTCTTACCACAATTCTTTCTTGTATTGCTTATACATGTTGTTCCCCCTTTCATATGTCTTTGAAATTGTGGATTGTACCATATAGCTAAAGAGAAAGTGAAATTCATGTTCCGCCAACAGTAGAAACAAAGGTAAAGTGATTGATTGCTATATACCTTCATGTCACATTTTTAAATGCTACATAACTACATCTAGACAGTACAAGTATTTCTAATAACTAGCATATATCGTATGTTTCCTAGGTTCTAGCCATTATGGTCACATTTTGTGACAAGGACTATTATAATTGTCACAATTTGCGCATTTCAGAGCTGATACATGCAAAGTCACATACCTAGTAGTTTTTTGCACTGGGATTTGAATCCAAGCAGTCCCACCCCAGTGTCTAACAGTCTAAATCCCTGCCTACCGCAGGTAAGTGATAACTCTGTGTGGCTGGGCACTTCATCATACCACATTCTTGAACAAGAAGATTCCCTTCCTTGATGCAATTTCTGCCTTGGCTCCATGGGCATGGTTTAAGCAGATGAGCCAATGCACTAAAAATATAAACATTTAATCACATAACTATTTATTTGAGTATTTAAATGTCAGACCTTATAGAGCAATATTTAAGTTATCAAAAGACATAGCAGGTAGTACTGAGTATTAACATGATATTAATGTAATTATTGGATGTACAATCAGAAGTCATGGACTCATTCTATATCTTTTACTTGATAAATGAATGATTTAGACAAGTTATTTGAGCATCGCTGACTCTGTTTCCTCATCCCTAAAATGGAGGTGAGATTGAGCATAGTGGCTCATGCCTGTGACTTCAGCACTTTGAGAGACAGAGGCAGGAGGATTGCTTGAAGACAGGAGTTCAGGACCAGCCTGGGCAACATAGCAAGATCCTGTCTTTAAAAGATAAATAAATAAATAAGCAAATAAATAAGTAAATAAGAAAAATTAGCCTGGTGTGGTGATGCATGCTACTAGTCATCTCAGGTACTTCAGAGGCTCAGGTGGGAGAATTGCTCAAGCCAGGAGTTTGAGGCTGCAGTGCGCTATGATCGTGCCACTGCACTTCAGCTTAGGCAACAGAGTGAAACTCTGTCTCCAAAATAACAACAACAAAAAATGATAAAACAAAAAGGAGGTAATAAAGGTGATAGTACTTTTCTCTGATTGGATTTTTGTGAATACTAAGGGAGTTAATTAATGTAAGCATAAAGAAATATAGTAGAAAATAAATATATGATAGTTTTATACTTCCTTCTTACCAAACCGATGGCCTAAAAATAGTTAAAGTCATCTGTTAAAAGTATCCAGATACTCAAAGTATTTGATGATGGGTTAACTTTTGGTAATTGTAACTGAAACCAAAAATGATTGGTAAGTTTTTAAATTACTCTTTCAAGAATCATTGTGAATACATCATTTTAGTACTTGATTTAGTACTGAGATCTTAGTTTAAATGATATATCATGTCTGTAAAATTTTTAAAAATGAAATGGTTTAAAAAGCGTTTTCAATGCAAATCAAAACCACAAGGAGGTATCACCTCACCCTAGTCACAATGGCTTTTATTAGGTAATTAAATATGAAATGTCCGATGTCAAATCAAAAGTGTAGTTTATTATATCTCAAGAAGCAGTACAATTAATCAAAGCATGTGCCTTAACTATCCACACAGTTTTGCCATTTTAATAGTAGCTGTTTATACCAGCAGCTAAGAAGCCTGGAGAGTGAGTAGCAATGAAACTGCAAAAGGCGTTTTCCACAGCGTGTTGGGAATTGAGTATTTCTCCTTGCAAGAAGTGGTCCAAAGCCTGGAAGAAGTTGTAATCGGTTGGTGGAATGTTTGGTGAATATGGTGGACAGAGAGTTTCCAACTCTAGCTGCTGCAGTTTGAGCAGCATTGTTTGTGCGACACATGGTAGAGTGTTGTCTTGCAAGAGGATTGGCCTGTCTCTACTGACCAATCTTGGCTGCTTAATCACAGCATCCTCATCATTTTATCCAGTTGGTTGCAGTAGACATCTGCTGCAATCGATTGACCAGGTTTCATGAAGCTGTAGTGGATAATACCAGTCTCGACCACCAATCAGATACTGTTAGCTTTTTCTGATGGTTTTGGACTATGTTTCAGCACTTCATCTTTATCCAACCATTGTGCCAGATATTTGAAGTTGTCAAAAAGAATCCATTTTTCATCACACGTAACAATATGGTGTAGAAATGGTTTGCCTTTATGTCATGACAGCAAAGAAAGACAAACTTCCAGACAATTTCTCTTCTGACACTTGTTTAATTCATACAGAACCCATCTATCCAGCTTTTTTACTTTTCCCATTTGTTTCAAATGGTCCCATATCATTGGAATAGTAACGTTAAACATTGCTGCTAATTCACACATAGGTTAAGATAGATTTGTTTCCACTACGGCTTTCAGCTCATCATTATCCACCTTGGTCTCAGATCTCCTACGTGGCTCATTTTCAAGACTAAAATCACCAGAACAGAACTTCTTAAACCATCAATGTACTGTGTATTCATTAGCCACATCCTTCCTGAACACTTCATTGATATTTCAAGCTGTCTGTGCTGCATTGGTTCCACGACAGAACTCATATTCGAAAATAACACAAATATTTTAGTTATCCATGTTTTCACAAAAATTGCTTTAAAAAATGTGAAAGATAATCACAAGCCAAACGTGTGTTTCAAAGACAGAGGATGTACCTTCACAATAAAAATAAAACAAGAAGTGTCAAAGTGAAAAATCAGAGATATCGACTGTCAAATTTAGTACTTAAGGCAATCTGACATTTCATAGTTAACCTAATTTTAAAAAGTCCAAAAACAATGCTGGTGTGAATGCAGAGAGAAGGGAATGCTTTTACATTGTTGGGGGACTGTAAATTAGTGCAACCTCTATGGAGAACAATGTGGAGATTCCTCAAAGAACTAAAGGTAGACCTATCATTTGATATAGCCATCCCACTACTGGGTATTTATCCAAAGGAAAAGAAATCATTTTATCCAAAAGACACCTGCATTCAAATGCTTATTGCAGCACAATTCAAAATTGCAAAGATGTAGAATCAACCCAAGTTCCCATCAATTCATGAGTGGATTAACAAAATGTGGTGTATGCATACTGTGGAATACTACTCAGCCACAAAAAAGGATAACTTATGCCTTTTGCAACAATTTGGATGGAATTGGAAACAATTATCCTAAGTGAAGTATCTAAAAAATGGAAAAACAAACACCACATGCACTCACTACTAAATTGGAACTAATTGATGAGCACATATATGCCTAGAGAGAAATAAATCTCAAAAGAAATCAAGCAGCGGGGACAGGGGAGGAGACGTTGGGTGAAAACCTACCTAACAGGTACAGTGAACACTATCTGGGTGACAGTCACACTTTTAACCCTGAATAAAGCATTACAAAAGTGATCCATGTAACCAAAAATATTTGTACCCCCATAATACTTTGAAATAAAAAAAAATAATATTTTTCAAATTGTTGAGCTGTGTCCCATTAGAAGGTTACAAAATTGAATCATTTAGAGGCCATATTTATTTTTTTAATGTAAAAAAGGGAACAGAATAAAGCAAAATATATCACTCATAGTAGACCTAAGCATTATTTTTGTGAAACTTTTTATTTGGTTTTACATACATACATACACTCACACACACACAGACACACACACACACCACTGTACCTGGCCATATGTGTGTATATATGTACTGGTTTGTGATATAAATATCATATCTTACCATAAATTTAAATATTTAAAAAAGTCACTCTTTTAAGGGCCTATTAATCTCTGAACAGTATGTTGGTTGCCTATTTTCCCTAGATATGCAGCAGTATTGCTACTTATCATTTGTACTTACACATGGCCTTTGTTCCCCTCTAGTCTCATTGCCACTTCAAAGTGCCAACACATCCTTTACAATTATGATATTGGTTTTTATTCCAGTGCTCACCAGCCTGCTATCATGACAAGTAATTTGGAAGAATTGCTTGACATCTCTTGCTTAAGGCTAATGTTTTATTTAACTGATGCATGTTTCTTGCTGCTAGTTGACATTCGCCATCAAAAGGAGGCTTGGTGAATTAAAAAAAAAAGGAGCATTGAATTATTCTTTTATTTGCTCATTTCCTGATAATTCTTGCTAATTTTAATGGATTTTATATACTGAAATGATCTTGTGAGAACAGTTCAATAATTGCATGGCACATTACGGTAACAAAGCATTATGCTGCCTGGAGTCCCTAAGAGAGGCAGATTTAGCAGAGCAAAAGTGCAAGAAAGACCTGCCCATTACAGTGAGATTTTACTGGCGATGTGTGTATGTGAACCTTCACTCAGGCTGAGGCAGCTGACGGAAGGAGATGAAATTTCAATCCCAGACCTGACAGGCCAGGTTGACATGAAGGCCATCTGGTTCTTCTCACAGAGAAGAGTAGGACGAGCAGAGAGTGAAAGCACTCTGCGAGTTTGGGTTCATTGTGGATGTTTTAGAGCTTCGGGAAAATGCTGTTCTCTGAACCACATGACAAAGCATAAACTTCACACACGTCTCTTTTTTCCTTTTGCAAACTGAGCAAAGGAGTGCGTGGCTCGAAAAAAATAATGGGTCCGAGAGAGGGGTTGGTGTGGTCGACTTTTTACTTTTAAACACATTTTAATAGTACATCTTTACAAACTCCTCCACTGCTAACTCCCAAGGTCAAGCCTCTACCCCCATGTGAAACTGAGCTGAAAATAATTAAATCTAAAGCTAAAAATGAGAGTTGGCGAGAGATTTTTGTGCATGTAAAAATATGGCTAACGAAGCTTTGCTGTTTCTTTTAATCCCTTGATATTTATTTTATGGACATGCTGAAGAGCTATTGGAAGTGAAAATATAATATTTTATTTTCTAAATTGAAGAGTTGTATTTTGCTGTCATTAAGATACCCTAGGCTTTACTTTATTGGACCATTAATTTGCACTTTGAATGGTCAAAGGGATTTATTCAGTAGCATGTATCTTGCAACACACAAGAGGTGTATATGAATGAAAGCCTAAAACATACCCAGGAGTCTCTTATTGCCATATTAAAACATTTATAAATGGGACTTTAATTTAAAGTGCTGCTAAAATGAAAATGAAATGTTATATTGATTCTTAGGTCAGATGCTCTTTAGAAAATGCAGTGTGTGTATTATTCTCACTTCAAATTACAACTTCAAATCTGACCTGGACATACTCAAAGATAATTCTCTGAAGACCAGATGCAGCATATGAGGCAATTAAGATTCCCTAGGATGACGTTTGTACACTAGGTGGCAGATATTTCTAAGAATATCCTTGTTATATCAAGCACCATAGTTTTGTTTAGCTTTGCAAACTGAAGACAAAAATTCATCAAGACTTTTTGCTTCAATAGTGGACTAAGAGTCTGCTGTTTACTAATAGGTGGAGAAGTTTTTTTTTGTTTTGTTTTGTTTTTGAGACAGAGTCTCACTATGTTGCCCGGGCTAGAGTGCCGTGGCATCATTCTAGCTCACAGCAACCTCAAACTGTAAGTGGAGGTTTTAACTGAAATTTAAACCACATGTTTTGTTCTGTGTGAATCTTTAAAAAATACAATAAGTTTTCTCATTCATGAATTTATTTTTTCATATAATAACAGAAATAGGGTTTTGTTATTATTGTTAATTTTTTTCTTTTTTCTTTTTGTGCTCCCTTCCTTCCTTTCTGTCTTATTTTTTTTATTTTTATTTTTTTAAAGACAGTTCTTGCTGTGTCATCCAGGCTGGAGTTCAATGGCACAATCAATAGCTCATTGAAGCTGTGAACACCTGGTCTCAAGCTATCCTCCTGCCTGAGCCTCCTAAGTAGCTGGGACTACACACATGCCACCATGCCCAGCTAAATTTTAAAGTTTTTGTAGTGATGGGGTCTTACTATGTTGCCCAGGCTGGTATTGAATTCCTGGCATAAAGGAGTCCTCCTGGCTTGGTCTCCCAAAGTGCTGAGATTGCAGACATGAGCTACCGTACCCAGCCTATTATTGTTAACTGTTAATTTAGTTCAACTTTACTTTGGTTTATTTCAGTCTATCTTTAGTGTTACTTTAACACAATAAAAATTATTTTTTAAATAGTACAATTCCAATGAGTGCATGACAGGGGGTAATGCCTCACATTTTTACACCGCCTTCTTATTTTTTAAAGTCATTTGACATGTAGTCTTTTATTTGATCTTTAAAATGGCCCTGTGATGTATTATCCCAATTTTACAGGACAGGAAATAAATTTCAGACAAGGTGAGTAACTTCTCAAAGATTGAGTAGTAAAGTACTACTTTTTTCCCCTTTGGTTTCTACTTGAGCACAGAAAACTCAGTAGAATTTTAACTAAAGAGGAGTTGTAAGTATATTAATTGGGGGAGTGGGAAGTGGAAGTACAATATATTTTCAAAAAGGAGGCATTTTTATATAATATTTAGTAAGAAAGGGAGAGAAAGAAAAGCCAAACAAATGAACTGATTTATTTAAAAACACTATCAGCATTACTCTGAAAATTATCAAAAATTTATATTATATCAATATTTTCATTAGAACCACTTTTGTGGGAGTATTTAGAATAGGATTACAATGCATCTAGTAGATGTTCTTTTTTCAGGTGTTCAGAGAGAGGTACACTTTTTGCAATAGATCAATGCTTCTCCAAGCCTACTTCTCAGACCAACTAATATCGCATTCACTAGAGTTTGTTAAGAATACATACTTCTAGGCCCTACTCCAAACCTAATTAGTCATAGTCCTTGAGAATTGACCTTGGTATCATCATTTTCAATAAGCATCTATCATTTGGTCAGTAAATTTTGAGAATCAATGGATTTTAATTTTTTGATATGATGCCAATACATGTAGAAGTTTCTAAATCCCAAATCTTGTTCTCAATTATCATAAATTATCACTAAAATTTTATTCCATGTGAAAAGAGACTATTTAATAAATTAATAAGTAAATTAGAACTGTAATAAAGCAAATGGATTTACTCATTCACATGTACATGGAAAAGGTGCAATGCAGTGGAAGAATTTCTTTTCTAGATTAATGGTTGTAAATACTCTCAGTCAAATATTAGTTAATAAGGCCATGTGGTCCTTTGAAAAATAATTTGAGAAGTGCCAAAAATTTTGTTTCCATTACTAATTTTTTACCTCTGATTTCTAAGTGATCTAACAACTGGTCATTGTACTTCCCTGTGTTTGTTTTCTAGGGTAAATTTCACAGATTTTGTACTCATGATAATAGTAGTATTTTTGAGGGATGCCAATCTGTTATGCATTTTAGTGGATATTATAAAAGCCCTCTTGACAAATGAATTTATCAGTGAAACGATATAGATATGAATCTAAATGCAGGTCAGTTAAATGGAAGATTAATCCTGTAAAGTAATATTTTCTAATCTTTGTTTTAGGAGATAGTCAAAGAATCAACAAGGAAAATGACTTTCAAATAATTTTGGAGATGCTATATTTTTTAAAGAATGCTAAGTATACTTTCATTTTTAGCTGCCAGATTTCTTAAAGCAATTAATAGACCAATGTGCAGTAAATTCCTTAGAGGCAGTTCTATAGTTCACTGTTTTCTGAACATATTTGGCAACAAAACATTTTTGCAGAATTATCTTGTGGGTCTAGTGAAATATGGGACAAAGTTTAGAAAATATAAATTTACAATTATACAGCACCAGTGAAGCACATCATCTATTATCTCTAGCCTACTTAAGATCGATCTTTCTAGGGGAAGATGCACTATGGATAGTGGCTCATTGTGAAAATTTTAAAATCTTCCCCTAGCCTCCTTCCTCCCATATCTATCGTTTTTGCTATAGGGATGAATAATGCTTTTTAATGACTTCACATATGAGATAATAATCCATGAGAATCCAAGTACTATAGGAAAGAAAGAAGAGAGTATGGATTCATCAGATATTGATCAGCTCTGCTGAGTTGTGCTTTCCCATATTTGCCATTGTTAGGGATTCTGATACATCCCACCGATCAAGAACCCACCTCTCTGTTTTGTCTTTGTACTGACATTGATAACATGTACTCTGATTAGTTCTTTTACAGTTTCCTGGACTATACCTGTACTTTTACCTGCGTATTTGAAATCTCATGGCCTCATGACAACTCTTTACTATCTAGGTTGCTATACGTGGTTCAAAGACAGAGAAAGCACAATGGGGAATTTAGATCAACTAACTCATACTACAAAAGAGAAAATACCACGTGTTATTTCCTATCTAGTCCTACCCATTAGACTTTACATTTTAACAATAATGCCTTGAAATCTCTGTTATTTCTGAGTTGTCCAGACTTAAATTCTCCAGAGTGGAACCTTCAGACTTCTGCTTAGGAAATGACCTTACCATTAGAAGTACCCGAGAGAGCCCCTCAGCCCCCACCCTGCTATAGAGACATTCATGGGACTAAGACTAAATTAAAAGTTTCACGTGGCAGTAAACTCTTTCTGAGCCAGTGCTGGTATTGTTTCATATCTCTGTATCCTGGTACTTAACTTTCTTGCTCTTGCCTAATATAGAGAAGTCCCTTAGTATCTTTGTGTTAGGGAAATGATTAAAAAATATACATAAAGGAGGTGAAATCAATGGCTAAAGAAAATTATATAATCAAGGATAGTTGTCAACAATACAAACTATATACATTGAAGGACGTGGTCTAAGATTTGATTTTTAAGTTAAAAAAGAATTATCTTTTTTACTGTACTACCGAGCATGCTTAAGGCCCCATCAATTTCTGTGCCTGTTAATGTGCTTTTGCATCATACTTGTGCATCGCCAGATAGTTTATACTTTCAGTAATTAGCTGATAGTTTTGTGCCTTTGATCTGGTATTTTGCTATCAGTAGTTAACAGTTATTTTAACCACTACTGAAATATTTTAAATCCACTGCTGCTTAATCACAGCAGTTATCCTGTCTGCAAAAGTTTCGAGTGACAGAGAACTACCTTATGACTGACAACCAATGATGAAGTTTCTTCTGACACTGTTTGACTAACAAGTAAGTGGGTGTCCTTCACGTATTTTTTTTTTTTGTCATGCCTTGCCAAGTGTCAAAACAGTAAGTCCTCTAGCCAACATTTGACTTAGTGAAACTGTAATTGTCTTGTTGGTTGTGGCTGTGTTTGAGAAAAAAAAAAAAAAAATATATATATATATATATATATACACATTTATATATAATCAAACAAAATACCAGCTCAGATGAATTTCTCAGCCATATTGCTTACCTTTGTTTGTTATGGAATTAACTGGAAGTTTATTTTCCTCTTCTGATTTCCCTAAGAATATATTATAATAATCAAGTTCATTTCCCACACGTTAAATTCCCATTTCCTACTTTGTTTTGTTATAAAGAGAAATTTTTAAAACGAAATGCTTATGGCCCAAAGACATGAAGAGATATATAATGAATTTTAAATATATATACGAAAAATTCTTCTAGATATGTGACATAAGAAATAAAATGTTATATCAACATGTTCAGAAGTGGCCATCAGGAAGTAGTTCATTAGGTTTTTGGGTATATATGCCAATGAGCCTTTAGGAAAGGTCATGGTGTGAAATCTAAGATTCAGGAATTCAGATTTTTCTCAGGGAATTATGAGCAATTTAAAAACACTTTACTCACTCTACTTAATGGTATGGTGTATAATTGTCCTAAATGGTTCCATTCCAAGGGGGGGAAAATCAGAAGTGGAGAGAATTCAGAAAATAGTGAAGCAATTTAGTTTCAAGAAATTAATTGCTGTAATAGCAGAGTACTACACCTGGGTTTTTGAGTTTTATTACACTTGATGATTAATCCCTGTGACATCATTTTCCTCATCTTTTGGTAGGACAGAAAATAACAATTATGGATTGTTTGTTAGGTTCTAAAATTTCTATTAGATAATTAAGTCATATTATTTAATGCTTCTTACAAGTCAAAGAGATATTTATTGTTTTGCTTATTTTGTAGATTAGGGTACAGAATTTGGAGATTAAGTCATTGTACCTAATGTTATAGTGCGCTTGAATGGTCAGGCTTAGACTTAAATCAAAATCTGAATGCAAGTTGGTGTTCTTTCTATAAACTCTGTAATTATGTAATTCTCTATAAGAGAACACTCTCTTTTCACTGAATGAATTAATCAGTTTGGTTACTAGTTTAAAACTGGTATAATTTAATTTCTTAAAGGCCCTGGTTTAACAGAGAAACATAAAAAATTAAAATAGAGTAAAAATCTTTTGAAATAACTATGTTGTGCTTCATAAGATAATAAAAAAGGAAAAAATAAAAAACCTCAAGGTCTAACTGTAGGTGGATGATTAAACAAATCATACTATGCCCATACAACATGTTAAACATATTTTAAAACATGTTTTAATATAGTATTTGATTACATATGTAAATGTTTATATTGCACAACTAAAGGGAAAATAATACCAAGGAAGATGGATCTTAATAACCTGTATTTAACATTGTATCACTTAATAATGAGATAATTTTTTAAATTCTTTGTTCCTTTTTATTTATAATCAGAGAAAACCAGGAAATAATTCACATATTTTAAAATTTCCTAAGATTCTCAACATTATTCAAAAAATGAATGGAGAAGATTGATGTAACACTAAGTAGTGTCTGTCTCCATTAAATTTCAAAATCTTTAAAATTGTCACAACTTCCTTTACATTGACTTATTTCAGGGTTTTAAAATTGTCTGGGTTCTAGTTGAATCCAAAATGAAAACTTGAATCTTTGAGTGTCTTGACCCTTAAAATAATTTTATTTCTAAATATCAATTAGAATTTGACCTGAAGGTATTAGATATATGTGGGCTATTTAAACTTTTTGATTTGCATCAAAATAATAGTAATCGCACTAATTCTAGCTTCTTAACAGAGAATGCAGATATGTTGTTTATCTGCGAGGTGTTTCCCTGATTTTGACAATTTCTTATAGTCTGTTCTTAAAATGGATATTTTGGATTTGTGTTGATTTAACATTTTTTTCTCAATTATATAACAATAAACAATTTGTTATTAACAACAAGTAAACACAAAATATTCTTTTAGGGACTGTGGAAGAAACCTATAAGGTCTCTTGGTGGTGCAAAGTGGATTAATACATTTGGTTGTTATTTACTTTAATTTCATAATCACTACTAACTTAATACCGTAAACATAAAGTAATTTTATATTTAGAGTATTTTTGAGAGAGCACTTGTCAAAAATACAATAGGTCATTTATTTCTCTGGTGTAAATTACCTTGAACAAAATGTTTCTATAGACAAAACAAAATCATTATTACTGTCCACCAAACTGCAGACTGTGTTAAATAATCACATTCCAAATAAGAATCCCTACAATGTTGGTTTCTAATATGAATCTGTATGTAAAAGGCAGTTGTCCTCATTCCTAAATGACGTTACTATGTCACAGCAAATATCTGTATACCCATGAGTTTAACACTCACAACATTTCCTCAGTATGACCACAACGTGCAGCTGCAATGTAAATGAGTCAGATCTCCTGCTCTGAAACAGTTTGCTGAGTCTAGTGAAACGAACATATCAGACAGACTGTGAATACAGTGGCAGGGCAGTATTTAAAAGCTTGCTTAAGGCTGAATTGGAAAGATCTGAACTTTCAATGAGGAAAATATAATATTTATGAATGAATTACCTAAGATAAAATTAACTAGCAGAGATTCAGACAAACATTTGCAGAAGTCCAGGTTGTAAATATAAAAATGTCTTTGTTTTCAGGTCTGTTACATCTTCATGTTCTGTTTCCTAGAACCGTGAAATTGTGCCTCTCTGTATTTACATGCTTGTTTTTTTTAAATACATGCGTTTTTGTTTTTTGGGGAAAACCCTCAAAATGATTTCATTAGAAAAATATTTATGCAGTACTTTAACACACTAGCTAATTTATATTCTGTAACAAACTCGTGAAGTGGTTAGAACATGTGTCATTACTCATGTTTTCTAAATGTGGAAACAAAGACTCAGAAAGCTTAAATAACTTGCTGAAATTTAAATCTCATGGTGGAAACTACATTAAGATCCAATTTGTCCTCTTCCGATTCCTGTATTTCTTCCAGCACGTATTCATTTTTGTTTGCTATATTATTCAATATTTTACAATTTTCTCTGCTGTTTGAATTCCTATTCTGTACTTATTTTTAGCATTTCTATCCTATTTACCAGCACACAAAGAGGATGGCATTTTCAATTTCTGTTAATTCTGTATCATCAATCACTTAATTGTTGGAAAAACATAAACCTGAATAGTAGAAATGGAGATAGTGTTTGAAAAGTCAGAAAGCTCTTGCTCCTATTCTTTCTGTCCCAGTTTCTAAGAGTGTATTGGTAAAAATATCTTGACCTCTTTGGATTGCTGTCAAAAACACACAGCCCAAACCAAATCTATATTCATTGTTTCTCACATATGTTTTGCCTGTTAAAATGCATTTTTGTGCAGCCTAAGACCAAATGTGATACAGCTGCTGTATTTCTGTGACTTGAAGTAGAAATTCCAAAGTGAGGCATTTCAATCTTCAGATACATAGACCAATCTGAAGATTGATATATTTTAATTTGTTCTTTAAACTTGAAACAATTATTTTGCTTGTCACCTCTTACAGTTTGCACAGTCTGGTTTCATCCCTTTGCAGTTACTTGCTGAATATTGAAAGAGGCTTTTTGACAAATATAAAATGGGGTTTATGTGTGCATGTTTGTTTTTATAATTTTTATTTTTGCTGGGTCCAAGAGCCTTTTTTCTCTCCCTTTGGATTACTTTGATGCACCTGTTATGATCCTGCTGAAAGCTCTCTTGCTTCTTTGGAGCTCTGAGAGGAGCTTTGTACCTTTGAAATTTTCATTAGCTTTTGACTTGCTGCCAAGAGTTTGGCTGCTGTGGCGCAGTACACAGGCGGCCATGCATTGGGCTGCCAAGCCTCAAATTCTTGTTTAGCAGGACAGCAAGAACCTCCAGACCTCACCAGAGTAAAGAACATTTGCAGAACAGAACTGTATTCTTTCACTAGGGGGTTGGTGCCAAGGCAGGGTTAGTCCTGGGCAAAGCAGGACCCAGTGGGATCTATATGAGAAGCGTCCTCACACATGATTTTCAGGTCTGGGGTTGGGGATGGAGATGAGATTTACCAACTATTGGATATAATGGGGGATATTTAGAAAAGGTACCAGGCACTGACCTTATTTAAATTCCACTCAGTATCTGTTCTTTTTGTGAAAACAAGGCATTTTGGATTGGAAATAACCTAATTAATTTAGAAAACCAAATAAATTTAAAAAAATAATTAGAGCATTTTTAAAGACTTAGATACTTCAGTATTTAAAATAGCTCCTCTCACAAAGTTAAATCCTATTCAGATAATTAATAATCAGGTTGGTGTTGTTAAATTATCTTCTAAAATAGCTTTCAGGGAAATTCTATCACATATAAGCATATATCTATGCTTATATGTATCTCTCCTTATGTTTCTCTCTGTATATATGGATATATACCCTTATCTGTCTAACCTACTCCCATTTATAGGCTTTGTAAATTCAATTCTAACAATATAAGGGGAAAAGAAGCCTGACGCCATATATTCAATATTTTTACAAATATGATATTAAAATTAATTCACAAGTTCTTGGTGGAGTGCAATAGTTTTTGATTATTTGTGTCCTACGACCAGACCACTTTGTTGACTGAGGGCCATTATACATGACAGCAGGAAACACCTAGGGTCAAGTTTTCTCTATGTTATGTATTTGGAAGATTTCAAGAACATTATAGACATTACTTGTTTTCCAATTATTTAAAGAGCTGTATAAGAAATTAACTGCCTTTTTTTTTAATTCAGTGCTAATTTAAAAGACCAGCACAAGTAAGTATGCAATAGAATGACTAGAAAGTCTATCACCTTTGTTAATGAAAGAGAACACAGCCCCCCAGAGCATAAATTGCCCTTGGTGGGTAAGTGAGGCAAAGCCGTTTAACTCTGCTTACTCCCCTGTTTTCCTTTCTTTCCTTGAATTCTTCTAATATTTGTATTTTATAGCATCGTATCCACAAAAAAATTGATATCGATGGTGTAATAGTCAGTGTGCTGCCCCACAGGCTTGTAAATCATCTGACCGAAAGTAATGAAAATCTGGACATTATGATTCCTTAGTGGGCAGGATGTGATGTACCCTCCAGCTGCCATCAACGACGTCATCTGGCTCAAGTCCAGATGTGGCAGTGCCTCCACACCCCGCCTGAGACCCAATTTCTCACTCAGGACTACAGCAGTGCCTCTGTCTAGATCTGTGTCTTTCCACCGTTTCAGCTCACTTTCCAGGTACATAGAATGATTGTTTCATGAATTAGACAGGTTTTATTTTCCCTAAAGGCAAATAATAATTCAAAAGAGTTTCTCTTTTTCTCCTCTTTTTTTCTTCTTTCTCTTCCTCCACTCCTTCTGCCTTCCCATCATTCCACTTCTCCCTCCCACTTCCTCTGCTGCCACCAGCACATCATGGAATACTGCACGTGCTGAAAAGTTACTTGATTATGTCAGGATAGCAAAGAAGTATAATTCATTGTTGCATTCCTTGGGAAGATTACCTAGATAAATAATGTTACAAAGTGTAAGTGCTCTGCTCTTCAGAGAGTTCAGAGGGAGAGATCAATGAAGCCTAGGTTAGCAAGTAGAGGCTCCATTTAATAAATATTTGATGATTTACTGCGTGTAATTTATTTGCAATTTTGACTACAATACCTCCCAGCCCCGCACCCTTCTGCTACTGTAAGCTTTTCCTAGACAAGGACTGTTTTTGTTTTGTTCAAAATCGTATGCTCTCTGCCTATGACACTCAAGGCAGGCATTGGGAAGTATTTGTTGGGTGAATGAATAAATGAATGGCAATTGGAAAATTGTAGTATATGCTTCTTTCTTTCAAGGAAAAGATGCTCCAATAGGGAAGCATCACATGAGAGGCATGATGGATTTAGTTTCAGAGAGGGAAAAGATGCACTCAATTGGGGTCACTCATCGCTCTTTCCCATTCTGTCTAGTTTGAGAAAGGATGAATTCACCCAGCGTTGAAGTCAAGGGGAAAATAATTAACTGCTTAGTCATACGTGTGCCTTCATCCCAGCCACCAGCTGTTTCCTAGATCATATTTTATTACAATTTTTATTTATATTATGTCTTTGGAGGAGAAATATCCCATGCATCAGAGCTTAGCAGTTGGTGTGTAATAACGCAAATTTTAAAGCTATGTAGAAGACACTTTCTGCAAGTTACCCTAGGAAAGCAAGAGTATTAAATCTCTTCCCTACCTTTTTTAAAGCTGAGGAGGATTTCTCCTGAGATTTATGATTTTGGTAGAATGGAAATTGGATTAGCCTTGAAGTTAGAGAACATGGGTCTTAATCCTTAGCCTACCACTTTCTAGCAGTGTGGACTTGGAAAATTAACTAACCTGAGTGTGGCTCAGTTAAAACTTGCCTCATGGGATAAGGAGTTATAAGAATTAAAGAGAGAAAGATGCTAAGTGTCTATACTCAGGACATATGTTTTTCTTTCCTCATCTTTCCAGTATAAACAATTTTTGTCCAGGAAACCTATTACACAATTTAGGAAGTAATTCAATTCAAATTATTTTACCTATGTAATTTTGAATTTTAGCTTGGTTTTAAGCACTTTGTGGTGTACCTGTGATGTACCTGGGACATGTACCTGTTCCATTTTATTTTGTAATTTCTCCAGAAACACCAAAGTGAAATGCTAGCTCTTGAGATTTTTTTTTTTTTTATCTTCAGGCAGGAATAGAACTTCCTTGGATTATAAATGTATGGATTGTACAGAGCAATTTCACAGTGCATTACTGGAACACATTGTTCTTAGAATTAATTGTAGTCCAAAAAGAACAAATGTTACATAATTTAAATCATCAGCATAAAAACTACATCTTTTGAAATCCTTCCTTACAATATTTATTTTGAATCTTTTCAAAGAAGCCCGTGGAAATATGCAGTCATGTCTGTAGATGGCATCCTTGCACTAGATGGAAGAAGATGATAATTAAGTATGTGAGATTCTCTCCAGAACAGTCAACCTGTTTAGTGTCAGGTGCATGCTTAAGAATCTATGATACAGGTTTTTGGAATTGTGAAGTGATGTGTGGGGAGTCGATATGCATTTTTGGAAAAAAAAAAGATGGAATATCAAACACAAACTGATGGGTTCTATAGTAATTGTGTCATTTTTTAAAAAAAATATTTTAGAGGAAAAAAGAGAAGTTGAAAATGGGTCCAGATGAAAGGCCTTGCCTTTATTTTCTGGAAATATTCAATTAAATGATAGAGGACCACCAATAACTGGACTTAGGTAAATGTCAGGGCTGAGCTACCTCAAAATAAAATTCCATAATCTCTTCATTCCTTCAGCATACCTTGTGTGATAAAGAATTTTTCATGCATATTTTTAATTTTCTTATGACTAGTTTTCTTTCTGATTTATGTAAATTGTTCACTTTCCCCTTTTTATATCTGTGATTAGATTTTTACATATCTAATCCTTGCCAGGGTACTAATATTTCATTTCAATATATATTTTTGTGGTTTATGAAACATTAAGAAAAATTTCACCTAAAAGGTGTTTTCATAATCTGATTATTAGAATACATTATTGGAATACATTTTTCAGTCTTGTCCTGGCAATTAGCATCTAAGAAATAGCATTACCTCACACTGCAATCTATGACATGTGAATTGTTTATTCTAAATTGCAGTTGGTAGAGAGGGATTTAAAAAAAAAAGCACAATATTTTTTTCTCCTAAGAACTGTAAATTCCTTGTTTATTGTTTTTTACCGGAATATCCAGTGGCCTGGCCTGTACAGCACAACTGCTAAGCCGGGATTGGGGGTGCTTCTCATGTTGGAAGGCCACATTAATTTAGCTGTCCTCAAATAAGACCACATTCAAGAAACTTCAATTAGATATACTTAAAAATGTACATTATTTTGTAAAAATATAACTACTATATACTTAATAATTTCAAAAAATGAAAACTATTTGTTAATTTTAAAGTTAACTAACCTTTTAATGATTTTGTTGTGTCTGCTTTTTGTTGGAAATCTTTTGAATATTCCATTGCAGCACGGAGGTCCGCAGTTTCAGTTGATC